>LPNX010974505.1:202903-215336 GCA_001517045.1 Pseudotsuga menziesii
AGAGCTCTCAAAAAGAGAAATATTTTAAGCTGTGGTAGCCCCCAGTTTGCTCCCCCTTCACCATCAAATTCCAGTTTGCTTAAATAAACAAATATCAGAAAAAATGGAATCCAGATTGAACTTTACACTGGCGAATTTTTGCCGGCCGCAACTGCAAAAATCGTGTTCAGAGGATCCCAAAAATCTCCTCAAATCCATCACATTATGGCGAAATCTTCCTGAGTAAAGCTAAATGGATCCGTTCTGGAGAAAAACCATGTGGCGGATTTTTAATATCTGTCTCCAGTTGCTCACAATGTGGCCCAGAAAAATGCCTATCAGTTGAAAACGCGTTTTCTGTTACTAGCTGAGAATGAAATTCGTAGCATGCATTTTCTTCATCTAACGATTCCAAAATCATAACAATCTCCTTGGTATCTGCACATGGAAAAACAAAAATCTATTAAAATAAAGAAGTATGAACATAATTTAATCATGAGAAAATAAATAGCTTAGCTAACCAATGATCTTTCCAGCTTGATCGATAAACATGTTGACAGTTTATTTTACTGGTACGTATGATCCTCACTATATGGTAAATCTCTCCATAATCAAAGTTGATCCTTCCTTAAAGAGAGCGATAAGGGTACCAAATTTGGCTCAGTATAATCGCTAGCAACGAATGGTAAGATCACAGAATAATTTGATCGTGATTCTCTATGTTTTAACAAACTGAAACATATTCCTGGTTTGCTGAGAGCATAATTTGCATAAGATCTATTCCAATAAGTCATTCTTTGACAGATAGAAAATATGAAAATATTTGATTCCATTATTTCTTCAATGCTGGCGATCTGGTGGAAATAATCTCAACGTGTTGGCATGAATCCAGCTGTTTTGGCGTTTTCAAAACTCTGCGATTTGTTTCAATATGTGCAATTGAAATATTTTAGAATCTTCTGGATATTTGTTTTATTGTCAGTGGCAGTATAATAATCCATAGATTTGGCTGGCATTCCTCAAATCTATACAATATCGGAGAACAGATGGCTGGCTTAATGTGAGGATCCCGTTGTGGATAAAACAAAATCCACAAATCTTTCCATTGAAATGATAACCCTTTTAACTTTCATTGATAACCACAACGTGGTGTTATTCAAATAACCGGAGGATAAATCAAACGATAATCTTCAATAAAAAGGAAAAGTATGCTTATTTCTAAACCTTTATAAAGTTCACGTTGATTCCTGGTATTTTTGCAAATATGATAAAATTAAACTAAAGTGTCAATTATACCTAATATTCTAGGTAAATATTTAAAAAGATCAAAGAACTTTATACATTATATTTATACAAAATAATTAAAAGGTTTATTTATTTTGTATAAATAATAAAAATAAATAAAGTCTATTAATTGAAAAGATACTCATTTGATCTTTATTTATTCAACACTTTTAAATAATGTAGCAAAAATAATAGGATAGGCTTAGTAATATATCTTTCAAACTCTTAACCTGAATGCATGGTTTTATCCCCCAATACCCATCGTTTCATGAATCACAATTACCAAGTTGAATAATTGAATTAAAATTATCCATTTATAAGGTGCCAAAAATACAATAATCAGCCTTCCAATTTCAAAACCTTATCAACATTTATGATAACAAAATCACATAATAAAATCAAATAATAAATATTTGGATAAGATTTCAAAATTAGTTTATGACAAATTATTAACACTTATCCCTTGATTTTTAATGCAAATTCACTCAAAATAATAATTTCAAAGTAGTGATTTTGTCAACTAATCCATAGTTCGCAAAGGTTTTCTTTAAAAACATTTAATTTCATTGTTTCAGTAGCTTCTGGAATGTCACCATGTCAGTAGCTGTCAATTCTTTAGATTTGCTATATGAAATTCAAAACATTTCATCAAAACAAAATACAATTTTGTTTGATGAAATAATGTTTTTTAAAGGTTGTTGGGTAAGGGCACAACATAGCCCAATGTTTATTCCAGGAAGTATCTGTAATGTAATTGAGTCATGTCATGCCCCAATGTTCCTATCGGGAGATTCAATAATGTAAACAAGTCATGTAAAGTCATAGAGGGTAACCCTTCCTATTGATCAAGGGTTAAGTCCCCACAGTTGTGGGGCCCTGGGTTTATTAGACTCTCCTAGAGAATTCAGCCCTAGTGAGTTATTGTCAAGTCAAGAATTAGTATAAATAGAGAGTGAGTCTCTCTATTTATCACACATTCACTCACACTCAGTTGTAACGCATATCTGAGAGAGAAGAAGTAGCCGGGACAAGAGAGAGAGAGACTACTGCTGTCGGGAGATCATCTTTCTATTTTGGGGTTTTGCTTTTGGTGTTGATTCTATCTCTGAGGAAGTTGCAGGGTTTTCTCCTTTATGGTTTCCTTGAGGAAAATATTTGTGTCTATTGTCTCTTGTGTTTGATTTCTGTGCTTTTTGTTCTCTTAGTTAAAGATCCTAAGTTAAAGCTAGCTTGAATGATAAAAATCTAACACTTTTGTGCCGTTTTCTCCGCTATCGGGTCGTCTTTTTTAACAGAGTTTTTGCTCTCGGAGTTCTAATAATTTTGTCTCTCAAGCTCTTCGTAGAATGTTGTGAAATATTCTTCTGACATAGTATTTATAGTTGGAGCGGATGGCAATCTTGTCAATGTCAGTATTAATGGTGGATTTGACCGTAGAGGATGCTCTATTGAAGGCTCTTTTAATGCGCTATGGTTTTGGTGCTCGTGATGATTGTAGTCATGATAGCTTGATTGGACCTTTTGATCCTCTTGTCAATGTCGGTTGTATGGTCCGTAGTCAATATGTCGATGGTGATAGTGTCGATTATTATTTTTGTCGAAGTGTACTCTACTACGTCTTTCGAATTTTCCTGTCATTTTGGTCTTATTGGTCTTTGATTCTGTTTGTTTTTAGTTTTTTTTGGTTTTTTTTATAGATTTTGTTAAAAGTTATGAAATCGTTTTTCCTTTTTGTTTTATTTATTTATTTATTTTATTTTTTTCAGTTTTGGTAGTGCTTTAGTCAAGCGTCATTTACCAGTTTCTAAAATACTCTGCCTTGTAACATTCTCAGTTGAATTGATCCATTGGCATTGATTTCCTCAATGATATAGGGTCCCATCCACTCTATGTGTAGTTTATTTGGTTTTCCTTTCACCCAACTGTTATACAACAATGCGAGATTTCTAGCCGATAAGTTCTTGTTTTTAATGTTTCGGTCGTTCCATGATTTTTGTTGTTGTTTTTTAATTTATTGATGTTGTATAGCCATAAGTCGGTCTTCCTCTAGCTTATCTAGGTGCATTAGTCAGTCCTTCTTTGCTTCCTTGATATTAATATGTAATATGTCAGCTATTACTGGTGTCTTTTGTCAGAAGTGTAGTGGTACGACTGCTTCTTGGCCATAGACTATTCGGAATGGTGTTTAGTCGGTAGATCATTTATATGCTGTTCGATAATCCCGTAGGACAATAAGATTTTTCTCATCCCATTCATCTTTATCAGAGTTACAGATTTTTATTCAACCTCTTGTTATGGTTTTATTAAATGCTTCTATTTCCCCATTAGATTGAGTTCTATAATTTGTACTTTGTTTGTGGTCGATATTGAATTGATCTATCAATGTCACAATAGTTCTTTTAATAAAATGTGATCCTTGGTCACTGATTAAGGTTAATGGACAACCAAATCTAGTGATTATGTTTTAATATATAAATTTGGCAGCCACTTCACTAGAGCATGTTTTGATAGGTTCTGCCTCTGCCTATCTAGTAACATATTCCATTGTTGTTATGGTGTATCGTGCGCCTGTCCTTCCTGATGGAACTAGAAATGGTCCTATGAATTCGATAGCCCAAATTTCAAATGTTATACTTGGGTTTAGAGATATTAAAGGCATCTCAGTACTAGGTAAAAGGTCAACCTAAACGTTGACAACAATCACATTTACTAAAAACTTTCGATAATCCTTGTGTAATGTCGGCCACCATAGTCCTGACTATTGGATCATTTTGGAAGTTGTGTCCGACTGAAAATGTCCTCCTGCTAGTTCATAGTGTGCTTCATGCATTATGTTTTCTCTTTCATGCTTTAATAAACACCGACGGAGTACTTCATCCAAGCCCATTTTATATAGGAATCCATTAATTAGAATGTATGGTGCGACCTTCATTGCTAGAATTTGTTTCTTTTTAGTGTTCATACCTTCAAGTGCCTGACCATTCTCTAAAAAATGAGCTATTTCTTCTAGTTCTGCTGGTACATATTCTATTCAAAATAGATGTGCATTTGGGAGATCATCTTCGACTCATGTCAGTTCTTCCCCCGTGTCGATCCTTGCCAAGTGGTCAGGTCTGACCTTTAGCTTCCCTGGTAGAACTACTACTTCGAACCTAAATTATTGGAACAATAACAACCAACGGCATATTCTTCTATGATGTAAAGGTTTGTTTACCAAGTATTTTAAAGCTTGATGATTTGTGTATAATATGAAAGGGTTAGCTAATAGGTAATGTCGATATTTCTTTAGTGCACATACCATCCCTAATGCCTCTCTTTCTGGTTTTGAATAGTTTCATTCTGCTTTGTTTAGTTTCAGACTACTATATATAATTGGATAGTCCATCCCATCATATCCAGGTTGTGTCAATATTGCACCTATTACTATGCCTAATGCATCAATGTGGATATGAAATTTAACTGACCAATTTGGAAATATGAGAATGGGTGCTTCGACTAATTTTTTCTTCAACATGTCGAAGGAAGCATCACATTCCTCAGTCCAATTGTATTCTTGGTGTTCTCTTGATAATTCTTCTAACGGATACGTCATATCTAAGTAACGACGAATGCATTTCCTATAGTAGTCCGTATGTCCTAATAATACTCTGACTTGTTTTGGGTTCAATGAGGGTTTCAGGTTAAGGATGATTTTTATTTTGGCAAAGTCAACTTTGATACCTTCTTTGCATACGACATGTCCCAGTAGAATTCCTATGGGGGTCAAAAATATGCATTTCCTTATATTGAGTGAAAGCTGGATTTGTTGACATCTTTCCAATATTAGTCTTAGCCACTTGCAATGATATTTCAACATGGAGTAAATCATCCAGTCGTCAAAGTATATAGCCATTGTTTTATATATGTATTCCTGACATGCTTTGACCACAATCCTTGAGAATACAACTAGTGCATTCTTTAACCCATATAGAATGACGTAAGAAAATGAATTGAATTCACAGACAAATGTCATCTTCTTCTGATCTTCTTTAGCAATCGGGACTTGATTATATCCTGAGAATCCATCCGTAAATGAGTAACACAGATGTCCTATGAATTCATTTAATATTTCATCTGCGAATGGAGTTGGAAATGGATCTATTAAGGTGAGTTTATTTAGCTCTCGAAAATCGACACAGATTCTTAGTTTTGTCAAATCATGCTTTTTCGGTTGGATGACCATAGGGCTTTCCCATTCCGATTGGTCGATTGGATATATGATCCCCACTGCTAACATGTTGTCAATCTCCCTTTTCACTATTTAATTGTATTTGTGAGCTAATTTGTAAGGCCTTTTCTTAATCAGTCTTGCATTAGGTTTTATGTCTATTTTCATTTCACCCATCTCTTGTACTAACCCTTTTAGGTATATATAGTCTCGGGAAAAGACATCTTGTAATTATTTCAATAGGTTATATATTTATGATGTTTTCTCGTCATCCCAGTAGTCACCTATTCGTGCCATTTTTGGTCTATCATCATTGGAGATGTTGACTTCTTTGGTTTTAACTTTCGTGTCCATCCATTCTGGCGCCATGCCTTCATTGATTTGTCGAATTCCTTCTTTAAAATGTGAAAATGATGCCTAAAAGTCTGTTGCTGTCATCTTGTTGGTATCTTATATGTTGGTCGACTCGACTTTAAATATTGTTTTAATTGGTTTTACCATTTCTAGATGATCAGTTTTCCATTGAAATATTTTTCCATGTGTGTGCTCATTCTTCAATCGAAGTCGTGTCGACTGTGGTATTCTATTTGATTGAATGTTATTACAAGATGATTTTAGTCGGTTATGGTTTTGTGTCGAAGTATTATGAACAGTATGTTGTATAAATGTTCTCATTTGTTCTATTGCTTTGACCAGTTTGTCATCTTTCAGTATGACTCTAAAGTCTTTAATGAAATTTTCCTTAAGTTCTTGCCATATGAATGTTTTGCTTCGAGCTTCTTCCATCTTATACCATTTTTTTGGTAAATATTCAAGTGTGGATGGGAATAAGTGTGGCCATGTTCATTCATCTTTGTACCCAAGTATTCTCCATTCCCTTTCACATATACTTATGTGATTTTTCAGGGTTTTGTCCTTGTGTGAAGACTGGTATTTGTGCCTATTTAGTTAGCTTCCTTCCACATTTGTAGCATCAACTGATGGGTATCCCACCATCTATCCCCTTGACCTGTGAATGTTTCAACCAGTCTTTGTAGTCAGCCATGCTCTCCTAATTTTTTGGAAACTTATTCGATATGGAGGACTTGTGAATCTCTTTATTTATACCGAAGAGACTGTTTATTTTCTATTTTAATTGGTGTTAAAGAAGGGTATTCCCTAATTTTTCTTTCAAATATATTTGGAATGGTGGACACAGAAAAGCATTGTCAATTCAGTTTATTTGATATGGATTCGATAGTCTAGCATCCTCATTATTGACTTTCATAATTTTCTATCTCCCATTCGTATAGTTCTGCATCTGAATTATATCCATCTAAATCTTGGTTCCCTAAGTGAAGTTCGTCGTAGATGTTTGGCTCAATGTAGTCTTCAATATTTTGGATTTGGTAGAGTTGTCAAACGATGACTTCTTCATCTATCGGTTCGGTCCAAGGTTCACCTTGAGAAGGGTGAATGGGGACAATAAATTTTTTTCCATTTCCTTTGATCTTTATCCTCTCTTTGTCTAACGAAATCACTGCTTTCATCTTCCTACCCCATGGTCGACCCACTAAAGCTGGTAAAGAACTAGACCCTTCTTTAGGGTCGATGATTTCGAAATCGAATTTTGTGGTGATTCCTTTGATGGCCATGTTGACATTATGCCATATGCCGATAGGTTCGATTAGTCCTTGATCTGCTAATTTTAGATATATGTCTGATTTGTTTAGTTGAGGTCTTCCTAGTTGTTCCCATGTATCTCGTGTCATAATATTGACTTGGGACCAAAGTTGAGAACAACTTGTCGAATGCGATATCCCTCTATATCCAAGTCGACAAGTGGATTAACATCACTCTTATCCTTTTGATTTAGGATACATATATTTTTAGTTCGTTTCTCCATATTAGGATTGTTCTGAATATTATATAACAGATCAATAAATTGTGCTACTGATTTGGCGTTATGTATTAAGTTAAGTAATTATTGTGAGACATCTTGTCGATTGTTATCGATTTCTTCTTGTTAGGAAAATTCTTGGAACATATTTGATGCATCATTGTACAATTGTTTTTGCTTTATGGGATTAGGATAATCATCCTTTTTTTTTACTTTTCTTATTCGCAGGTTATCACTACCAATATTTGTCCCTTGTTTAGTGAATTCGTGTAAATTTTTTGTATGAATTATATCACATTTCTGAACACATGACAAGACATTAACATTTTTCTTCTTATTGATTTTGTCAAGTATAGTGGGACAATCCTCTAACAAGTGATCCTCCATGCCACAATTAGTACAAAATTTCAGGTCAGTTCGGTCTTCATATGGACATTCTCTGTATCGATGACCTTCCTTATAGCAGGTGAAACACTAAATTGGCTGCCGTGGTCTGTTGTCCGAATTTCCATTGAAACGGGATCGACCTCCAAATCCTCCACGACGATTTTCATATCGGTGCTCATATCTCTGATCGTCATATTTCTGATCTATTTTCTCATTCTTTTCATTTCTTCTTGGAATGTTATCATTGTTATCCTTTGCGACAACGTTGGTATGATAGAATGAATGATAATTTTGTCGAATTTTCAAGTTCAAATGGTATTCGACTGTTGTATGAATTTTTACTTCGTAGATTGCACACCATGAAGATTTGTTGTTCTACATGTTAAATGGATAGTCTTTCATCATGTGTATCCCATGTTCTTAGAAAATATCACAGAAACATTTCGTTTGGACAAATTAGACATCTTATCGGCTGATGTCTTGTCGAAAATTGTCTTTAGTATGACCAGTTGTAGAGCAGTTCATGCACCAGATATCTTAACCTTTGAGATTTAGTTCTCTTAGTGATTTTTTAATGATTTCCAACTATTCATCAATGCGATTGTTGATAGGGTTTGCTGTATAGTCATCGTCCATCTCAACCTGTAGAGATTTCGTGAGTACATCTTCATATGATTTGAATGTGTCCAGACTTATATGTCTTCGGATCTTCTGTACAAGTCCTGCAAGAAACCATTGAATTAATAATTTTTCATCAATGTTATAGTCTAATTGTCTCAATAGGTCCTTCCATCACTTGTCATATTCTCATATAGTTTTTGTGGGTTTCTGAACAGTTGTTTTCAACTTTTTTTCTGCTAGATGCTTTGCATATGGTGTTTTGAAGAAGGATACGAACTGTTACTTAATTTCTTCCTTGGTCGCATTAGGTGTTGTCTCGGTATATGTCATATACCAAGTTAGTGTCTGCTTCCTCAAGGCACCAATGAATTGCACCATCTATCTGTCGTCACTAGTTACAGTGTGAGCCTCCCATGTCTATTCACAAATGAACCAATGTTGTCTGGGATCCTCATCACCCTCATAGAGGGGGATGAGTGTTGCGTTGTTCCCCATGTCGTAGGTGTTGGTGTCTCGTTCTAGCGGTGGTGGTGGGATATTCTTTGTGGCTCTATGATGATCACTTCTAGTTTTGACATAACTCTCATTTCTGTTGGTCATTTTATTTGTTGGTTCCTCCTAGACAAGTAGTCAGATCAATTGGACTTCTTCTATCAAAGTCCAAGATAACTACTTTAACTTGGATATTGTCCTTTGTGGATCCAACTGTTTTGTGTTTACTGAAGCTGTGTTGGGCAGGGGGTTGCTCCTTCATTTCCTGGGTAGAGTAGGTTGATACTTGGGTTGGATGGGTACGTTTGGAATGTGAGCCAGTTTCCTTCCTCAGGTCGATGAATTACCAGATGATCGACATCATTTCCTTCATCATCTAGTGGACTCCATACATCGAAATCACTAGCTCATAGCCTCAGGTCCTCTCCGACCATGGTTTGCACTCGGGAACTCAGGTTCATATTAACTGGATATAGAGGTCTTACCTCCTTTGTATCTGAATATGGATAACTTCACACAACTCTATCCATAGATTTTCCTCCATTGGTGACGATTCTTCCTCATCTACGCCCTCTTCTTGTCAGTCATGACCCAACTCTGGAAGATGTCCTTCATGTTCAGTCACCCTGAGTATTCATTCTTCTCTACAATGCAATGGAATGCTCTCTTCATTCCTCCCTTCTCTCCTGCCTCTTATCTCTCTCTATTTTCTGCAAATCCAGAGTGCTTTTTTGAGTCACCATCTGAATTATTTCTTTCTTGGCTCGATTGTTCATTTCTAGTGGTTCCTTTTAAATTCAACTACAATCCTTCTACTCCACTCCGACACATGACCAACTAACCCACCATAGCCTACCCATTGCTTTAGCAATCCCGGATAGTTCTATTTATTTGCTCAAGAAGTATTCCCACTCCCTTTTGGCAATGAACTTCTCCCACGCTTTCTGCTTCTCCACCCAGTTGGTATTCGGTGGTGGTTCGATCAGTGATGGAGGAGGTTCAATAATATTCCCTACTCCTCCATCGATTAGGAATGTAAACAAAAGGGTCGGTAGTGATAAAAGGAACTGCTCAGTGAAATCGTTATAGAATCTCACTTTGATACTCTCGACAGAGACTCTCTCTTCCATAGTGTGGTCTGCGCATAACTCATTTGTGATTTTTTCAAAACACTCTGATAGATTCACTCTTCCTCCTCTTATTAGTTTCTAGAGAAACTCTTGTTCCTTAGTGTATACCATATTTCTCATCCAGTAGTTTCTTCCAAAACTAAGGTACCGATTCTACAAAAGTTTCATGCGTTTCATTGAAGAATTTCTCCTTCGCCTGGGAAATAGTCAACTTATTTCTTCTAGCATTGTTCGGAAAATAGTTTGCGATCTTATGCTCCCACCAGTATTTAATCTCTTACTCTAAGATCTTCTGCTACTGGTCATTTCATCCATACGTGTACTACATGAAATAGAACCAATGTTGTAATCACTCAGATCACTAAGTTACCAATAATACACATAAAGAATCATATAATTATTACAGAGGAAAGAGAAAAATATAGTAGATTGAATAACAACTTATATTACACAAAACACATATGGGTTCATACAAACATCGAAACTGAACCAAGTTCGTATATGGCTCAACATCCTATTATATATGATTACAAACAATTATGAATAACTACTTGTTAGTTCAGTCAATCGACATGACCTTTGCACGTCGACCAAATCTTTAATTAGTCAGCTAACTAGTCTAGTCAACTCACCAACTAGATCCTCCAACAACATCTACATCAAATGAATTGGAAGGTCCTCCTATCATAGAGGTAGAAACAAACAAGTTGATTTTTGGTCACCTTGGGAACAAAAATTATGAATTTTGTTAGACATAATCTTGTCCAAGTTCCAGGATATTCTTCGCAAGGATCAAGAGCATGTGAAGACTCTCACTTTTGGAATATTCAAGAAGTTCAATAGAAACTACGATAGAAATTCAAGAAGACAGTAGATCCAATGTAACATTTGAGTTCCCCATTGGATATGTCAAAGGTGAAGAACCAATGAAGAATATCCCTCTTTCATCTCTGCACATTTTATATCATTTGTCTTGTGAAAATCCTGACACTTTTCTATTTGAATTTGATGTCGTATGTCATAGTTATGATTACTTCTCTAATTCACAAAAGTTAAAATTGCTTCTTTCCACATTGAATATTAGAACACTAAGATGGTTCATGGGACTTGTAGGATAGACTATCCATACATGGGATGAAATGAAGAAAGCTTTCTTCAAAAGTACCAAGACTATTGTAGTGCTAAAGATCTTCGAGAAGAGATCATAAAGATGTCATAGTACACAAATGAAAGTGTAGAGGACTATGTTGAGAGATTCCTATACAATTTGAAAAGATCTAGACATATTAATGTAGATAAGGAAAAGATATGAGTTTATAAAGGATATTTTAAACCATTAAAATTGCATGTGAAATTTGAATGCTTAACCTCATAAAAATACTTTGAAAATATAATTTTAATGCTTAATTAAAACACATAAGCACATAATCAAGTATGTATACTGATCTCCTAAAATAACCCAGTCAATTTTTCATTATTTTAGGTGATAGGATCGAGTCAAAAAATTTCCTTCTAAATTTTTTAGAGTCCATTAAGAGGTCTTGTTTTGAAGTATATAGTTGAAAATTTCATTCATCCAAGTTTTAATCTTCAAAATTCAAAATATCAGCTTTCGGCAGCTAAGCTTGTCTGTAAAAGGTTAGTAAACCGCCGAAACAGGTCATTTTCGGCAGCTAAAGCACGAAACAGATAGAAGGCTTAACTGCCGAAAATCTGTTTTTCCAGAAAAAACTGCCTTTGGTAAAAATCGTTTTTCTCGGCCGTGGAATGTCCGTTTGGCACGTTCAAATGGTCTATTGACATCTACAAATCATAAGCTATCCATTGGTGCAATAATATTTCGTTTTAGAGATCAGGAAGCTAGTTGAAATTGCCCCGCAAGATCACGTGTCAGAAAATGCTTACAAAACCTGTTACAGGGCAGCAAGCTAATGTTTTTGCCCAGATTGGGATTTTTTGAATCCAAATGGCTTGAAATCGATTCTAATGGATAAATGGTGAATTATGAAGTCAGATTTGAATGCTATTTGTGTGGGATAAGATCAGAAGAGGTTATTCAAATAAATTTGGTGTCTTTTTCAAAGGCAAAAATATAGGATTTTTGGTCAATTCAGCAAATTCGAATTCTATCTTTTGGAAGAGTCATCAACGACCTTGGGAGGCTTATTTGCACTACATCAGGACTTGATCTTCTCCTATTTTGATTTGATTTTCCATTTTTAGAATTCCAGATCCATTTTTATAGGATCTCATCCTACACTTGTCGATTTGACTATTTTTGGCAAATCTGATCCATTTTTCATGGATCTAGATTTGATCTTGTAAGGCTATAAAGCCAAAGAAATTTGGAGAACAGAGTAGGGGTTTCGATTTTGGATAGAGTAATCTGCTATTGTACTCAGTCTTCTTTATGCTAATACAGATCACAGGTTTCTTTCAGTTTTGATGTCAGCT
>LPNX010974505.1:215521-235500 GCA_001517045.1 Pseudotsuga menziesii
GGCGACTACATTGTTCAGAATCTGTTGGTGACTGCACTGGTATGACATGAATAGGATCTTAGCCAAGAGGTATGCATTCTGTGATTTTTCAAGCATTGCTGGTTTCCCTAATCAAGTTCCTACTAGAGATGAATGGGAGAACAGTCTTCCTAGATTTCGAGGAGAAGAGTGGGAAGTGCCAGCTGAACATTTGCTGGACTTTCATGACTACATGCATCGGTTGCAGGTAGTGCATGAGGATGTTTAGATCCGGATCTTCTGTTTTTCATTAGAGGGGATTGCTCTTCACTGGTGTCAGTCTCTTCCAAGAGCAAGTATCAGCTCTTTGGCAGATTGTAATGCTGCCTTCAATTTGTTTTGCAAAACCAAGTTTTCAACTGATCTTCTTTATCCAGAATGTTGTCATGAGTTTAGTTTATTATATAAAGATTTAGACAATCATGAAGGACATGTTGAAGCAGAAGATATTTCTCATCATGATAAGGAGATAAATGATTCACACTATGACAATCTTAGTTATGCTTTTGACATCATATCAAACGCATCTACTGTTGTTAGTTGTCATGAAGATCAGATTTTTATCTCTGAAAATTTTGAAGATGATGAGCAGACTAACAAGACAACAACTGACAGTTTCAGATCTGCAGAGGTTGATGAGGGCAGCTTACAAAGTCCAGATTTGCAAGGACTGTCCAATCTTCAGCTAGAACATGAGAATCATGATCAAGAATGGGTTGATGCTGTAGTTGATATTAGTCATGAGTCTCTTGATCCTAATAATAGAGAAGATCCAAATCCCGGGGTTGAATCTGCAGCACATGTTATGAGCAGCTCACATTTTTTAAACTTGCAGGAGAAGGTAGATCACAGCACATATGAAGAGAGTGATGGTGGCAAGAAACTGAAAAGTCCAGATCAACAGTCCGTCTCATATGTTTCTCCAGCAGATCTCAAGCAGTCTACGTTCAGCAATGAGTTTTGTGGAGTAAATGAAGAGCAGCTGGAACATAGTCAATTGGAGCAGCAGCTCCAAGAGGTATTTCATTGTGATTTTGATGATCCGTTTGCTGACTATTTGGAGTCTATGAGCAGCATATATCTTAAAAATTTTCTGCCAGAAGAGGATCATCTTTATCATCTGTTCAAACCTTTTTTTCTGCATGATATGGTTTTCATTGTTTTTCGGGTCAAGATCTAGCATGATGGCATTAAAAAAGTTCTTTACATGGCTTCATTGGAAGCATCACTTCATTTGATAAGAGGTAGTACAGTTGGTTAGTGTAGGAGTAGGTAGAGGAATAAGCTTTCCTATGAGCACGAAGATCATTTTTAGTTTTGTTCAGTTCATGAATAAGCAGAGCAGGCTGCATGAAAGCTACAGGTTTGCAGAGGGAACAGTGGCACAGGCTTAATGACTCCATGGCCAATGCCAAAGGCGGCTTAATGACTCCATGGCCAATGCCAAAGGTGGATTAATGACTCCATGCCCAATTCCAAAGGCAGCTTGATGACTCCATGCCCAATGCGAAAGAAAACCAGATGACTCCATGCCCAATGAAACACTAGAGTTTAAAGTTCTGTTTGAGCTTTCTCCAGGAAAGGCACTTGGTTCTGGGATTCTTGGAACCTCACTGGGAGGATTCCTTCCCCGAGTAGGAGCCAGATGTTATCTCCTAAAATAACCCAGTCAATTTTTCATTATTTTAGGTGATAGGATCGAGTCAAAAAATTTCCTTCTAAATTTTTTAGAGTCCATTAAGAGGTCTTGTTTTGAAGTATATAGTTGAAAATTTCATTCATCCAAGTTTTAATCTTCAAAATTCAAAATATCAGCTTTCGGTAGCTAAGCTTGTCTGTAAAAGGTTAGTTAACCGCCGAAACAGGTCATTTTCGGCAACTAAAGCACGAAACAGATAGAAGGCTTAACTGCCGAAAATCTGTTTTTCCAGAAAAAACTGCCTTTGGTAAAAATCGTTTTTCTCGGTCGTGGAATGTCCGTTTGGCACGTTCAAATGGTTGATTGACATCTACAAATCATAAGATATCCATTGGTGCAATAAGATTTCATTTTATAGATCAGGAATCTAGTTGAAATTTCCCCGCAAGATCACATGTCAGAAAATGCTTACAAAACCTGTTACAGGGCAGCAAGCTAATGTTTTTGCCCAGATTGGGATTTTTTGAATCCAAATGGCTTGAACTCGATTCTAATGGATAAATGGTGAATTATGAAGTCATATTTGAATGCTATTTGTGTGGGATAAGATCAGAAGAGGTTATTCAAATAAATTTGGTGTCTTTTTCAAAGGCAAAAATATAGGATTTTTGGTCAATTCAGCAAATTCGAATTCTATCTTTTGGAAGAGTCATCAACGGCCTTGGGAGGCTTATATGCACTACATCAGGACTTGATCTTCTCCTATTTTGATTTGATTTTCCATTTTTAGAATTCCAGATCCATTTTTGTAGGATCTCATCCTACACTTGTCGATTTGACTATTTTTGGCAAATCTGATCCATTTTTCATGGATCTAGATTTGATCTTGTAAGGCTATAAAGCCAAAGACATTTGGAGAACAGAGTAGGGGTTTCGATTTTGGATAGAGTAATCTGCTATTGTACTCAGTCTTCTTTATGCTAATACAGATCACAGGTTTCTTTCAGTTTTGATGTCAGCTTTCCATATTCCCTTTCACTATTATCTGTGTTGTCTAGCTTTGAATGGTTGCTTTTCCATTAATTAGCTCATAGCCTGATATTAGTTTCTTGGATGTCTCTTGAACCCTACTCTGTACTAGTTTAGTTACATTCTTTTCTTCATCCATCTTTAAAGTTATCTGCTGATTAATCAACTCTTGAGAGCACTGTTTTATTTGTTTACCATTCTGAATGTCTGAATGCCATACTCGGATTGAGTTGTCCCATTGATCCACCTTTACAAAAACACAAAAACATAATTTCTTAAGTTACCAGGCATACCTAGCTTATAACCCTAGGTAGTTTCCTGGAGTGATAACACATACCATAAAATTGAATACAATAGATGATAACAGAGTTCACCCCTCCTAAGATACGTCTTCGGGCCACCTCCAATGAGAAGGTCGATCTTATTAATTCTTCAAAAATATTACATACATGAGTTCAGGAAAAACTTATGAGTTATATTAGTAAAAAATAGAAAAAAATGATTCCTCTCGAAATTAAGAGAAAAATGTGTATAAAGTTGGCCTATTTTGCCTGAGACCTCCTTTAGCATGAACTTCGAGAAAATCCTTCTGCCGTGCCTGTACGAATGTATGGACTATACCTTTTCTGTATCCTGAACCCTCCTCAAGAACTGTGCATTTTTTGGCTGAATTGTACCTTCATCATGGATCAAAATTGGCAGTTTTATAATGTTTTAGGAGCCTTAAATGCATGGCCACACACCCCCTTTTAGGATACCAAGTATAAAAAATTTAAAATTATTATGTGTCAATTCTTAACAAGTGTTTGGGCCATATCCCATTAGTAGCACATTGTGTTGGGGGAGTGAAGGTCTCGGGGTCAACCCCGTGGGCCTTTCCCTTCACTCTTTTAAATTGGAAATGGTAACATGTGTTTGGATTATGGTTGTGTTTTGTTGGCTCATGATGCTATGGTGTCCTATGATTATGCAATATATATGTTTTAAAAAATTGTACATGATTCAATAGCTAAGCCCTCAACCTGCCTCTTTTTCAAACTAAAACATGTGTAAAGTTTAAATAGAAACAACGACCCATAGGGTTATGAACCAACTACGGGAGTCATGGATAGCCAAATATTGTGGAGACATTGGTGGAGGAGTGTTTGAGGGTTTGATCCCCTCGACCACCATATTTTTTTGCTAGAGTAAAAATATAATTCCAACCAGACTGCCATGTGGAAAGCCTTGGTTGGCCCACATGGATGTCAAACTTGCCACTTGTCAACAATCTGTTGGTCCATTTCCTCTGCCATGTCATCATCTCGTCCATGTGGAACCCTATAGTGATGCCACATGGCACTTGCATGTTGACTACTCATGGCATGCAGAACTTTGTGGGTGTGCCATGTGGCCCACTTTTTGGATGCTTTTACCGGGTTTTCCATAAATTCATAACTCAATAAATTTTCCATATGGAGGTTGTTTCGAGAAAAATGAATGTCACCGAAAATGTCTCGCCGAGTTCTACACTATTGTACGATATTGTTTTCATTTTGAAGACTTTTATTTTGATCAATCTTGGAGATCCTCTTAGATCAAACCTTCCCACTGGGAATATTTTGTCCCACCAAAAGAATGGAATCATTCAGAAAATAGGTGACGGTATAGTTCCCTCACTCTTCCGGTCTCTTGCCATTATGTCTTGTTTGGATGCATTCCTTTAAGACCCACAAGGAGATATTACACATCACCTCTTCATGAATATTTGACCTTTGTATTAAGTATGACATCTTCTTGAAGTTCATTGAGATTCTCAGGAACAAACTCATCAATAGAAGGAATCGAACTTGTGCATTTTGGTCCACAATCATAAGAGGCTCATATAATTTTAAGTTTTACACATTAGAAATGGAATATATTTACATATAGGGAAGCAAATATAACTGAAAATAATTGTTGCCAACTTGATCCAAAATTGTGAAAGGTCCATACCTGATTGGTTTCAGCTTTCTACCTTCATCTTGGAGTCATTATTGTTTGATATGAATCCAAAATCAATCACCACCTTAAAAGTGATAATCCACCTGATGCTTGTCATGACTTTCTTTAAAATTGGCTTGACTTGATTCCAACCATTCTGCATTATTTGAATAATCAACTGGATCTATTGAATAAACTTCAAATATTTATACACATCAACTTGACCATACCGCACTGAATATTTTCCGTAAACAAAGTCTAAGGGACACTTTGGAAAATATCCAAAACATGTCTTGAGTGGATACCTTTGTGTTGAAGAGAGTATGGATATGTTGTAGGCATGCTGAACATTATGCAATTGCTCATCCCAAAGCTTATGATGCTTGGCACAGTATCCTCGAAGAAGATGTACTACGGTGTGGTTGACCACTGCAGTTTGTCTTTCATTTTGTGGATGAAATGTTGTGATTTTATTCAAATTTATGTCCATAATTTCCCATAGATATGACCAAAATTTACCAAGAAAACAAGAATATCGATCAAATACAATAGAATTAGGTAACCCAAAATGAACCCATACATGTTGGAAGAACAAATGAGCAATCAACTCAGCTGTGACTTGCTTCTAACAAGGAATTAGAATTCACATTTTGATAAGTCTATCCACAACATATAAGTAATCATGTCCATTTCTAGACATTGGGAACACTCCTACAAAGTCCATTGACACACTTCCCATGGAAGGGAAGGAACTGTAAGTGGAGTGTACAAGCCTAAATTTAAATTACTTGGCTTGATTGTTGCACACATAACACATTCTTTTACATACTTGGGCATAGTATCATTCATCTAAGTCCAATAACAAAACTTTTGCAATTGTGATACAATTTTTCCTACACCAAAATGCCTTGAAATGAGAGATGTCACATGCCCCAATTTGCAGAACAATTTTATGTTATTGAGGAACATTATGTTATATTTTATGTTAAAGTTTGTAATTAATGACCAAGTGGGGTCAAGGATAATTTAATGTATTGTAGAATATTTTGTTAATAAATAAATAAAAGATGAGACAACAGCTTAGGGAAGTTGTTAAAAGAGTGTTTACTGATCACCTAGTGGAGGAGACTGGGATGAGAGCACATTGACAAGTAGCAGTATTCTCAAACTACTTCTAGCTGTTGCAAGTGGCAACTTCCCTATATTTGTAGGCAAGATTCCCCAAGAAAGTGGAACGGGAGCAGGTGGCTCATTAAGTAAAAATTGAACCAAAAGACCTAGGCATGCTATAAAACTTCCAATTGAAGACAGCTGAGGCTGCTCATTCTAGACTTGTGATCATTCTGAGTGAATGAGGTACACTTGTGAATTCGATGGAGGGGACTAGCTGAAGTAAGTTTGAGGGGATAAGTGCTAAAGATTGAACTTGTGCAACTATTCTATGCTGAAGTTCTTACTGCTGTAAGCAGGACTGAGTTACTGCTAAATACTCAATGGAGTTGCAGAGGATCTCAAGACTACATTTCTCAGCCAGTACTCTACCAAGAGGATCAGGAGACAGGCTCGGGGGTCCTGAGAAATTGCAGACTATCTTTTCTCTAGGAGTTGGTTGGGAGGAACAACCTCCTTAAGTTGTTGTCACCTCATCTATTTGACAGGTTCTACTTGTTTAGGTTTAGTTATTATTTTATTCACTGTTTCAGAAAATTTTAAGAGTTTATTAAGATTAGTATATTGTTATTTTATCATTGTTAATGAAAAAGAAAGAGCATTTGTTTTTAATGAGAAAGTTAGTAATTAGTAGATTATGATTAAACAGTAGAGATATTGCTAAGTTAAATGATAGAGATAGGAAAATTACCAAACTGTATTTTTCCACGCCTTTTACAAGGCAGTACTCTAGTACAGTAGGTATGCTTAGTTTAGATAAGTAGATTTCATTAACTTTTAATGCAAATGTAAATAATTACTTCTACAATTTTATGTAATTGATTTACAGAAATATAGTTGTACTTGTATTGTCTACTGAAAGTATCTACAAAATCTATTACATGTAAGAATAAATCTAAATAATAAGCACCGGTATGCATAATATTACAAAATTAAAACTAGTAAAAACACCTAATATAAATCCAATAATTAAAATAAATAATTATAAGAACAGTAAAATATTTACTTAGGGTTTAACCTAGTATATAATATTTTAGGATATTTGACTACCTAGTTAGTCATACATTTAAACTAGGTTTACTGTAAACAAAGGTATTAACACTGCAAACCTCTAAAAACAACTAGGATTTGCAAGAGATAAGTATTATCACTCTAGGAAATAAAATTTACATTTTATTTTATAATACAAAAACCTAGCAGAGCTTTTCCAGATTTGACTACAGTAATAATAAATTTTACTACTAGCAAAATAATTACAGAACTATAGACTATTTAAATATAATCTTTAATAAGAAACAAAATATCTTATTACTCTAGTAACGCTATACAAAGTAAATAACAATAAATATTTACCATAAACCATTTACACCTAAATTTAAACCTAATTGAAATAATGTTGTAAACAACACTAAGCTGAAACGAAATTGAACAAGTATAGTGGCATGTGGCATTTTATATTATCTGTCGAGGCTTTAAATCCTGACCAAAAATGACTTCTTCAAGTCTAAACAGAAGTCACAAAAACCAAAATATTCCAACTATAATTTACAGCGATGAAAAACCCTTCATCTATTTAGAGAAATGTTGAAACTTACAGCCATTTCTTTTCTGTAAAAACCAAATTACATATTCAAGAAATCACCCAGTGGTTGGACAGTATAATCATGGCTTAGAGCCGCATATTAAAATTTATTACCATTTATATCTTTCCAATCCATGAAGGCTCAAACAAAAACCATGACTCAGTCGCAACTGCAATAGCCTTAACATTTCCTTACAACAGCCTCTAGGGCTTTAAAAATTTATAAAACAAAAGAACAATAGCATAACTATTAACCATGGTCGATCCATCAACCATCACAGTGGTGCTTCTATTTCCTTCCACCGTAATTATGTGTAGGAAAAACCCTTAGATGTCACCGAGGTTTACCAGGAGAACGCGTTGCTGAAGACCGAGGGTAGTTTATCATCCAACTTCAAGTCCAAGCCTGGAGAAACCTACACATCATAGCATTGTTAGTTATTTTCTTAAAACCATAATGAAAACCATGTAATTTAATAAACTATAAGAAATTTAAAGCTTTTACCTTGTAAATCTCGCAGTGGTGAAGTCGTGGAAGCCACCCAAGCCTAGATCAATGGCACCTCGGAGAGGGTAATCCCTGGAAAAGTGTTTACGTAGAGTGTAGCAAAAACCCTAAGCCACGAACTGGAGGGGATAAAAACCATGAGGAGGGAGAAAACAAGTAAGAGGTAGATGCAGCTCTTCACCTTATAAATTTTGTCCACTTTGCGCAGTAAACAAACCCCCACAGTCACTCAAGACAACGGTGAAACCATTTTCAATGCTCTAATGTCTCTTCGACAATCAACAGCCCTCTAAACAACAACATACTAACAACCTTACACAAGCTCGCAGAGGTATGGAGGATGGGTGCTTACATCCTTGAAGGTTAACACAGAAACTATGGTGACCATGACCTCCCAGCTCGGCCGCTCCTCCACCAAAAGAAAACCCTTACAATGCGATGATAGGGTTAGGACAGTTTCAATAAGTCAACAAAACCTAATTGCTTAATCACCTACCACGTGTCCCCAATTATTTCACACTCGTGGGTTTGGAACTATAGTCAATTTCCAATATGCAACAAATTATTGTAAAGTATAGTCAAAACCATATCAATGATATGTTTTCATTTTAATGTTGTTTTCTTGGTTGTGTCGATTTCTTAGTTTTAAAACCATAGGATAAATGAAATGGTTTTTCTTTTAATTGTTATTGTCTACTAGACAAGTTAAAATAATCACTTTCTATCTATGATGTTTATAGAATATAAATAAAGGACTATACTTATAATAGTAAAACATTATTGAAAGAGGTAATCTACTCATCCCTTGAAGTGATTCACCTAGATCTTGGAGATTGAAATTAATTTGTATAACTGTAGCACAAGCAATTACAAGATCTTCTATAATACTTACGATGGCAACAATACATTAAGGAATTTACAATTTATAGTAATTGTAATTGAAAGTGTAATTAAAGCTAGGTGGATATACTAGGGAACGAGGTGAGAAGACTCGGTTTAAAAGGTTACTAAAGTAGAGTTTTAAAGTTTAAGGATGAACTCAATGGAATATCAATGAGACCTTAGACCAATCTCTACACAACAATGGGTAGTTGGGAAATACAAGTATGTGCAACCTATCTACTATTTTATAAGAGTCTCATTTGTAAAACTAATGTCTGATTGTTGACAAAGGCAGTTTAAGAGTCAAAATAGATAACCTATCTATTATGAAAACACCTAATTATAGAAACCCTGGGGTAAGGTTCATTATGTAATACTTTCAACAGGTATAATGATATTATTGAAAAGAGGAGCTCATAGAAAACAAAGTTTTTATAAAGAAGAAAACCAAGTAATAGTTCAACAACATAGAGTATTTTTATGTTTACAAAAGAATTCTTTTAAATACGAACAGAACCAAACTCCAATTGCTATATGACAGATATGTAATTATAGGCATATGCATCCGAAACATATCATTTGTTTATAAAAACGTTAGATCATAAATTCTTATGAGCAAAAGTAGGAGTATTCTTTAGAAGTGTTCTTAATCATTTCATTTTGGAAAATCTAAGCAAATAGTTTGAAAACTACATGAGGATTTAATTGATTCCATTTTGGTGGTAAACTGAACATGCATATAGCCCATCCTTCCATAGTTTTGTTTTACCATCGTTATGTAGTTTGATGACTTAGCAATGTCAATGTTACCTCTCATGGGGTCAAGCTGTAAACAAACATTTTAATTAATAGCATTTTATCTTATGCTAGTGGAGTATCTTTCTTGATCTGGATATTTTTATTGGAACAAACTGCTTACCTGTTAGAACCTGTAAAAGAAGCATAATTTCCACTGCGTTAGTTGTAAGCTAAGTAAGCCTCGATCACACCTAATATTCTTTCCTACTTGCCAAAAAGAAGACATTAACACACTTAGCATTAGTTAAGATGCATATTTCTTTTCTCATTTTCTGAAAAACACAAACTGCTATGTTTAGTAGTACTAACATAGTATTTTAAGATAAGCCAATAAGTTATACAGAACCAAAGAAAATAAATGCTCTTGTTATTTTTTTAAACTGTTTAAATATCCACTAACAATTAATGGTTCATTGGCAATGACACTTGACATTTTATGTTACATGAATTTTTTTAAATTTTTACGAATTTTTGAGTTATTACATGTGGTATCAGAGCACAAGGTTCAAACACTAGACCTGAACGTGGCTCAACATGAATAAATAGAACAATAGATATAAAACATGTATACTGATAATTTGTTTCCTTTTGAATTATACTTCCAGAAAATTTTTCTGAGTTAATTGCAGGTATGGAAATATTGGAAGAATATGTGAATGAGGAATCCCCATTTACTGAACGAAGTAATTCTAAAAGAGAACCCATACAAGAAGAAATAGCTAATAATTCTTATAAACTACTGCAAACAGTTAAGGAACTAAGAACATAGATGGAAACGGTCAAAAAAGAAAATGAGAGAATTCTGAGAGCTCAGGAGGAGCTAAATCAGATTTTGATGGAAAGATTTCAGAATGAGGAAAGAGATAAATGAACAAAGTCTGAAGATATGTGTTACCAACATAAGGATAAAAAGACTAAATAGTTTAAAATGGAAAGTAGCTCATCTTCTGAGGTCTATGGCGATTCACATAAACAGAATTATCAATATACTAGTGATAGTAGCAAAGATAATCATCATACCAGAAAAATAAAGTTTAAACCTTACGAATAAATCTCTGGAGAATTCAAGAAAATCAAGCCACCAACCTTTAATGGTGAAACTGAGAAGGGGGAAGAGGCAGAATCTTGGCTGTCCGAGATGAAGAAATACTTTCAAATTTATAACTACTCTAATCAACTGAAAGCCAGGATGGCTATTTATAATCTCACGGGGAAAGCATATATTTGGTGGCAGGACCTAAAAAGAGTAAAACGAATTAGGGAGAAAAACACTAATTGGAGTACATTTAAGAAATATTTCAAGAAGAAATTTTTGTCTAAACAGTACTATGAGGAGAGGGCTAAGTAATTTTATGAACTAAAACTAGGAACATTGAATATGAAAGAATTAAACAGTAAATTTCTAAGTCTGCTCAGGTATGTGTCATATATTGTGGACGAGAAGCCTAAGGCACAGTGGTTTCTCAGCTGTTTACCCTATCATATAAAAGACAGAATTGAGTATGGCAATCCAAAAACTTTAGAAGAAGCAATGAGAAAGGAGAATTTATGTTATGAACAGAATCACAAAAAGGAAAGTATGACCAAATGGAAGTCCAAAATAAATATTAACTTTCAACAGAAGAAGAAAGTTTTTGTACCTGACCGAAATTTTAAGAATAATAACACACGAAATCTTCCTAGTAAAAATTTCCAAGGGAATAAAAGTAATTCACAGACCAATCCAAATAGTCAAAGAAATAAAGAATCTGTTAATAACCACAGTGACTACACCAAGAATTTTGAACGAAAGGAACCAATAAAATGTTGGGAATGTAATGGTCCTCATTATGCATCAATTTGCCCCAATCGGAAGAAGACTATTATCAACATACACACGATACAGGAGGAGATGACTGTTGGTGATCTAGCGAGGACAATGCCCAGGGTCAATGCAGCATTGGAGAACATGCAAGAAGATTATCAAACTTCCATGGTGGAAGTGGAAGGTAAGCTAAATCAAATACCTATATCTATTTTAATCGATCCAGGAGGTAGTTTAAGCTATATTTCTCCTGATTTAGTAGAAAAGTGTAAGCTATCAGTTGAAAACTTTGCAAGGTCTTGGTTAGTCCAGCTAGCTACTGGTGCAAAGAGAAAGGTAATTAGCTTTGTTAAGAATTGTACAGTAACAATGGATCAGTTTGAAACCTCTGTTAAGCCTAATGTTTTACCTTTGGGTTATTATGATATGTTCATTGGTATGGAATGGCTAGAACAACATAGGGTAGTTCTGAATTGTTTCGATAAAACCTTTACTTGTGTAAATAATGATGGAGAAACAATAAATGTAAAAGGAATCCCTAGGAAAACAGCCATAAGACAAATTTCTGCATTGCAACTTAAAAGATCTGTTCGGAAGGGCTGTAAATCCTTTGCCGTAACAATAATTAATGAACAAAATACTAATAACAAAGATAAATTAAAACTGGAAGACATTGCCATCCTAAGGGAATATTCAGATGTATTTCCAGAACTGCCTCCAAAACAGGAGTTAGATTTTACTATTGAGTTGGTATTTGGTGCAGTGCCCAACTCAAAAGCCCTTTATCAGATGAATATACTGGAATTAAATGAATTAAAGTCGCATTTAAAAGAACTCATTGATAAGAATTACATTAGACCCAGTGTGTCTCCCTGGGGAGCACCTGTTGTTTTTGTTAAGAAGAAGGATGGAACTCTACGACTATGTATAGATTACTATCAACTAAATAAAATGACTATCAAGAACAGATATCCATTACCCCGCATAGATGATTTGTTTGATCAGCTACGTGGAGCAACAATATTCGCAAAGATTGATTTACGATCTGGTTACTACCATGTCCGAATAAAAAATGAAGACATCTTTAAAACAGCTTTTAGGACCCAGTATGGTTATTACGAGTTTGTCGTTATGCCATTTGGGCTTACTAATGTCCCAGCTATTTTTATGTGTCTGATGAATAATGTAATGCATAAATGCCTTGATAAGTTTGTGGTCGTATTCATTGATGACATCTTAATTTACTCAAAGTATGAAGAATAACATAAAGAATACTTAAAACTTTTCTTACAAGAGTTACGAGAACATCAACTCTATGCAAAATTTAGTAAATGTTACTTCCTTAGGGATAAAATTCAGTATCTGGGTCATGTGGTGACTAAAGAAGTAATTTTTGTCGACCCCAAAAAGATAAAGGCAATCGAGGAATGGCCAGTCCCAAGAAACGTAACTGACGTCCAATCATTCATGGGGATTACTGGCTATTATCAAAGATTTATCGAAGGGTTTTCAAGAATTGCAAATCCTATAACCTCTTTACAAAAGAAAGAGAAGAAATTCAAGTGGATTCAGAAGTGTGAAGACAATTTTAAAAATTTAAAAACGTTATTAACCACTGCACCAATTCTAAGAATTGCTGACCATAATAAAGATTATATAGTATGTACTGACGCATGCAATGATGGTTTAGGTGGAGTTTTAAATCATGAAGGACACGTCATTGCTTATGAGTCTAGGAAGCTGAAGATTCATGACAAAATTTATGCGACCTATGACTTAGAGTTAGCTGTTATTATACATGCCTTAAAAATGTAGCGACATCATTTAATTGGAAGGAAGTTTATATTAACGACAGATAATAAAGGGTTGAAATATCTGTTGGATCAACCTAACTTAAATGCTAGGCAAGATAGATGGCTAGATTTTCTTAGTGAATACAATTTTGAAATCCACCAAAAGAAAACCCTTTGCAACGCGATGATAGGGTTAGGACATTTTCAATAAGTCAACAAAACCTAATTTCTTGATCACGTACCATGTGTCTCCAATTATTTCACACTCGTGGGTTTGGAACTAGAGTCGATTTCCAATCTGCAACAAAATATTGTGAAGTATAGTCAAAACCATACCAATGATATGTTTTCATTTTAATGTCGTTTTCTTGGTTGTGTTGATTTCTTAGTTTAAAACCATAGGATAAATGAAATGGTCTTTCTTTTAATTGCTATTTTCTACTAGACATAATCTCTTTCTATCTATGATGTTTATAGAATATAAATAAAGGACTATACTTATAATAGTAAAACATTATTGAAAGAGGTAATCTGCTCATCCCTTGAAGTGATTTACCTAGATCTTGGATATTGAAAGTAATTTGTATAACTATAGCACAAGCAATTACAATATCTTCTATAATACTAACGATGGCAACAATACATTAAGGGATTTACAATTTATAATAATTGTAATTGAAAGTGTAATTAAACCTAGGTGGATATACTAGGGAATGAGGTGAGAAGACTCGGTTTAAAAGGTTACTAAAGTAGAGTTTTAAAGTTTAAGGAAGAAATCAATGGAATATCAATGATACCTTAGACCAATATCTACACAACAATGGGTAGTTGGGAAATACAAGCATGTGCAACCTATCTACTATTTTAGAAGAGTCTCATTTGTAAAACTAATGTTTGATTGTTGAAAAAGGCAGTTTAAGAGTCAAAATAGATAATCATACTATTATGAAAACACTTAATTATAGAAACCTTGGGGTAAGGGTCATTATGTAATACTTTCAATAGGTATAATGATGTTATTGAAAAGAGGAGCTCATAGAAAACAAAGTTTTTATAAAGAAAAAAACCAAGTAATAGTTCAACAATATAGAGTATTTTTATGTCTACAAAAGAATTCATTTAAATACGAATAGAACCAAACTCCAATTGCTATATGAAAAATATGTAATTATAGGCATATGCATGCGAAACATATCATTTATTTATAAAAACGTTAGAGAATAAATTCTTATGAGCAGAAGTAGGATATTCTTTAGAAGTGTTCTTAATCATTTCATTTTGGAAAATCTAAGCAAATAGTTTGAAAACTACATGAGGATTTAATTGGTTCCATTTTGGTGGTAAACTGAACATGCATACAACCCATCCTTCCATAGTTTTGTTTTACCATCATTATGCATTTTGATGACTTAGCAATGCCAACGTTACCTCTCATGGGGTCAACCTGTAAACAACCATTTTAATTACTAGCATTTTATCTTATGCTAGTGGTGTATCTTTCTTGATCTGGATATCTTTACTAGAACAAACTGCTTACCTATTAGAACCTGTAAAAGAACCATCATTTCCACTGCATTAGCTGTAAGCTAAGTAAGCCCCTATCACACCTAATATTCTTTCCTAATTTCCAAAAAGAAGACAATAACACAGTTAGCAGTAGTTAAGATGCATATTTCTTTTCTCAGTTTCTGAAAAACACAAACTGTTATGTTTAACAGTACTAACATAGTATTTTAAGATAAGCCAATAAGTTATACAGAACCAAAGAAAAGAAATGCTCTTGTTATTTTTTTAAACTGCTTAAATATCCGCTAACAGTTAATGGTTCATTGGCAATGACACTTGACATTTTATGTTACATGAATTTTTTTTAATTTTTACGAATTTTTGAGTTATTACAAGAGAAGTATGAGCTTCTCTTATCACATGAACTCTTTCACTTTGTGGAATACATTTCCAAGATGATACAACAACTTGTTATCAATATGATAATCCAATTCTTCATTTTTAGATCCATGCTTTAGTGATTCATATACTTCTTTAAAGTCTTCATCTTTAGTATATTGTTCAACATAACTTGAATGCACCAAAGGACTTTGTTGAATGACAATAGAATAAATTGTTGGAGGTATTGACAGCATATCTGTAACTTTTTTCTTAATCCCTTTCTTGTACTTAATAACCAGATGAAATCATTGTAGGAAACCCATCCACCTGAAATTCCTTGATTGTTGTAGCTTAGTTTGTGATTGAAGATATTGTAGTGGCTGATGATCAATATGTATAATTATTATTTACCCATTAGGCAATGTTTCCATTTCTTTACACTTTATACTAATGCATACAATTCTTTATCATAGGTAGTAGAGTTAATTTCTGCTTTAGAAAATGTTTCAGAGTGATATCATATTGGTTTTTTATGTTGCGTTAAGATTTTCCTCATGGCATAGTGTAGGAAGGAGCAAGTCGACATAAGTCAACTTGAACGAAGACCGACTTAGTCGATCAGCCGACTAAGTCGATGGGCCGACTTAGTCGATCAGCCGACTAAGTTGGTCGGCCGACTAAACTAGAAGATTAAGTCGGCTAACTAAAAGTTGTGTCAGTTCACCGAACCAACGGGTAGTTATTTTGTAACTGTTTGTAAATTGTATATATTAGGCTGTTGAGCCAAACGAGAACTCAGTTTAGTTCTCTGCCTTGTATGAACTCATTGCAATAATATAATCTGTTTATCTTACATGTTCTTATCTCTTATCTCTGTTCTATATTTATATATGTTTTAGTATGTATTATTGGTAACCTTATGTGATCTGTGAGATTACAACATTGGTTCCGTTGCCGGGACCGACTTAGTCGATCAGCCGACTAAGTCGATGGGCCGACAGAGACAAGAGACAAGAATAGGTAAGATAAACAGATTATATTATTGCAATGAGTTCATACAAGGCAGAGAACTGAACTGAGTTCTCGTTTGGCTCAATAGCCTAATATATACAATTTACAAACAGTTACAAAATAACTACCTGTCGGTTCGGTGAACCAACACGACTTTTAGTTATCCGACTTAATCTTCTAGTTTAGTCGGCCGACCGACTTTGTCAGCTGATCGACTAAGTCATCCCATCGACTTAGTCAGCTGATCGACTAAGTCGGTCTTCATTCAAGTCAACTTATGTCGACTTGCTCCTTCCTACATCTCCCCCATGAACAAAACGTTTCTTCGTCCCAAAGAAACAAGGAGGTACAAAATGATGTTTTGTCAAATGCTATTGTGGTGGACTGTGTAGACGGATGGTTGGTCTTTTCTAGATGCAGATCTCGACAATGGCCAGAGCTGTGATGGCAAGGTGATGCTGAAAATCCATCCAACTCTGCAAAGCTTTCTGGATGTCGATCGTTAAGGTAGTTAAGCGTGACAGGACCGACCTCTTTTTGGAGAGTGGGACTTCCGCGATCTTCTCCATGTTGGGGCCCAGGATCTGGTTCTGTTCATCGGCTGTGTGGATGAGTCATTTCATCTATGGGCAGATGATGTCATCTTTCTCTAAGTTTGGAAGAGCTTGTTGCACCCACTGATGTGCTTCTTGTTCCAGCTTCTGCAGCTTGTTTGTCTCTAGCACTATTTGTTCTTCTATTGTCTGCCTGAGTGGTGCCTCTGTCGTCTTCCTGCCCTCCAAAGCCTGAATTACTTGATGAGTCTGCCGGGTCTATTGATAGACTTTCCCATAGTGAGTAGGCCAGTCTCTTAAGACTTCTTCGGTAATGACAGATTCCTCCATGTGGTCCTGTAGCACTTTGTATGCCTCTGAGAAGGCAGTGTGCTGTGCCAGTAGTAGTCAGACAGTCTCTTCCTTCTGCTCTTCCTTAGTCTCTTGGAGACAAGCCTAGATGGTTGATACCATGGTATTGAAGAGCTGATATGATCTTTCCAACGGTCGATCTGTGTCAACTTCAATAGGGCTTGGTATCATAGACTGAGCTAGAGCCCTACATTTGCCGAGAAACTCGACCTGTTCTACATTTTTGTTGGTAAGCTCTTTGGTTTTTTGTGCAGTCCTTGTCCTTGCTTCCTTTGCCAAAGTCTTGAGGAGTTGGCTGACTTCTATGTCGGTCAATGAGCTTGCATCTTTTAAGCTGATCCGAAGTCTGGAAGGATGATGCTCTTTCTTCTTCTTGCGCTTTTGTGCCTTTGCCTCCTGAGTACCTGCAACAGTTGAAGGGGGGCCTGTGGTTGGTGGGGTTGAAGTCGATGATTTTTCTGGATGGGGGGTTAGTATGACCACTTCTGGCTATGAGGATGTGGCTGGTTGTGAAATATCTGGCTGTGAATCAGTGGGTGGCGGAGGTGGTGGGGATGATGATGGTGGGGGTGGAGATGATGGCGGCGGTGGTGAAGAAGTGGGGGAATGGTTGGGGGTAAGGGATTTGTCGAAAGTGGGTTGTAAACTTACGTCAGATAGTGGGTCTATTTTGGGGTTAGTGGTGGGGAAGTCGGTCTGGGGTTGGGGGTGAATGTGTTCAATGGTAGACTGCACATGGCCAATTATGTCGCCTTCTTGGTCAGATCAAGTGAAGGTCGATTGAATGTGTGTAATTACTTGGGGGTTTGTGTTGCTACTAGTATAGAGAGGGGTCCTTGTGTGAATTTTCTGAGCCGACTGAAACAGATCAGGTAGCGTCTCAAAGAAAGCTTTGAGTTCTTTGTCTTTGTCGACTTTTTCTTTCACGGACTCCGGTATCTTGCTTTTGTTTAAGTCGAGGGGACTGACCGACTGCTATGACGGTGCTTGCTCCTTAACTACTAGTGTTAGTGACGGTGGTGGAGGGGTCGACACAAGATCGACAGCGTCTTCAGGTGTCGTCATTGTTTTGGCCTTCTTGGGTCGACCTTCAGGGGCTCCTGCTTCCAGAAACTGTTGAAACTGAGTTTCAACTAGTACTTTGTTGGCGGCCGCATCTTCTATAATGTCGATGGCGGTAGCTGCTAGTTCTTCTTCATCATCAGATGACTCAGCAATGATAAGTTTGCGCTTACCTTTGCCTTGTTGTACTTTTTGTGCTCTAAGTTTTCTTCTGGCAGCGGCTATCTCCTTGGCTAATTTCTGAATGATGCCTTTTGATAAAGATCGACTATCTCCTTGGCTATCTCAGTGGATATCTGTTGAGATGTAGGAAGGCGCAAGTCGACATAAGTCGACTTGAACAAAGACCGAATTAGTCGATCAGCCGACTAAGTCGATGGGCTAACTTAGTCAATCAACCAACTAAGTCGGTCGGCTGACTAAACTAGAAGAGTAAGTCAGCTAACTAAAAGTCGTGTCGGTTCACCGAACCGACATGTAGTTATTTTGTAACTGTTTGTAAATTGTATATATTAGGCTGTTGAGCCAAACGAGAACTTAGTTCAGTTCTCTGCCTTGTATGAACTCATTACAATAATATAATCTGTTTATCTTACCTGTTCTTGTCTCTTGTTTGTGTTCTATATTTATATATGTTTTAGTATGTATTATTGGTAACCTTATGTGATCTGTGAGATTACAACATTGGTTCCATTGCCAGTAGTACATGTCTAAAATATATGCTCACATATGATACCAGAGCAAGAGATTAAGGACTAGTGGGACCGTAAAATTGTGAACTACTTGCAAAATTACGCATGACGGAACTGATTAACAATCGCTGAAGCCAAAGCAAGATTTTTCACAGAGACGCATGAAAAATTTGTCGAATCAGTGCCACAACTCTTGAAGCAACTTCTGGATGAGAAAGTTGGATGACATTAAAGAACAACAGTTGTTGGAAAAACTAATCCGAGGAGGCCGAACAAATCTGTCGTAGTGGTTTGAGAAAATCGCCGACGACTTCTGTGAGGAGCAAGCAGTCGAAGACAGAACTTCAGTGGAAAATATCAAAGAGAAATTTTACACAGATTTCACCAAACAATTTTTGTGTTCCCTACCGACCTTGCTGTTCAAATTCTTGATTGAGAAAGGAGCAGGACACATCGTTGAACCTCATCCACCGCTGTGCGAACAGCCACCAAATACCAACTGGGTGGAGAAGTAGAGGAAGTGGGAGAAATTCATTGTAGAAAGGGAGTGGGAATACTTCCTGGGCAAATAAATCGAACTATCCAGGCTTTCTAAAAGCGTCGGGTAGGCTATGGGGGGGTAGCTAGTCATGTGTCAGAGGTAGAGTATAGTGGATCCTAGTCGTCCTAAACCTGATAACCGTCACCAGTAATGAAAATTCGACCAAAGAGGACCTCAAGAAAATAGCATTGTACGAAAGTATGTCAGACATTCAGAAACAAGAAAGGGACGAATGACAGAAGAGAAGGGAAGCAAGACGTGAAAGAGCCGCAGGGCTGCACAGTGAACAAAATGCTAGGGAGGACGACCGTGAAGAGAATCCACCAGAGTCGGGTCATGACTAACAGGAAGAGGGCATAGAGCAAGAGGTATCCCCTGAGGAGGAAGAAGTGTGGATAGAGCAGCCAGAAGCTCTCCAAATAATAGCTCCCAACGACCAAATAACCCTTTCCCCAACAAATCCGCGTACTAAAATACATACTATTGTCGAAGATGACCTCTGACTACGAGCTGGTGACTTCAGTATATGGAGCCGACTAGGCAACAAAATGTACAGGGGTCGACACCTTATTATACGTCGACCGCTCGAAGGAAACTGGGTGATGTTTCAGGAAGCACCCTCCCTCCGGAGTATCCACTTGCTCTTACTGACACATGAAGGAGCACCCCCCCCCCCCCCCCCCCCCCCCCCCCCCA
>LPNX010974505.1:235585-249383 GCA_001517045.1 Pseudotsuga menziesii
CTGCAAGTCAATGACGACTCGACAACCGATAGGAGCTCAAGTTCCGTCGACCAGAATTCCATAGGCCCGACTACATCAATAACCTCACCACTTTCACCACCACCCCCACCTCCACCTCCGCCAACTTCTGAGAGCAGTGAAAGTGATTCAGACATGGGTCACGGATCGGCTCACATTCCTCTCTACGAGGGAGATGAAGACCCCAGATGACATTGGTTCATCTGTGAGTTGACCTAGGAAGCAAACCAGGTAACAAATGAAGACCGACAAATGGCACAGTTCACCGGAGCCTTAAGGAAAAGGGCCTTGACATGGTACATGACCTTTTCGGAAAGGAAACCCAGAGCGACAAAAGCCGAGATTAAGGCACAGTTCTTATCCTTTTTCAAAACCCCAGATGCTAAGCACCTGGCCGCCAAAAAGCTCAAAACAACACAGCAAAAGCCAGGGGAGACAGTTCGCGACTATGACAAATGTTGGAAGGACCTACTAAGCCAGCTAGATTACGTTATTGATGAACAATTACTAATTCAATGGTTCCTTGCAGGATTATCATAGAAAGTACATCGACATATCAGTCTGGAGACATTCAAAACATATGAAGACGCGCTAACAAAAGCTCTGCAGGTTGAGATGGATGAAGACATACCTGCTTATCCTATGGACCACAGATTAGAGGAACAGCTTGAGAACGTGTAGAAGTCCTTGAAGGAACTAACCCTCAAGAATCAGGAAATCTAGTGTACTAAATGCTCGACAGCTGGGAACTCGAAAGATAACTATCAAGAAGAGTATAGTTGACAAGACCTCCGCTTTGTACAAACCAAATTATTTTGCAACATTTTCCAGGAACACGGAGATCATTCCACGAAAGATTGTCCGTTTAACATGAAGAATGAAAAGGATTCCTGGTGCGCCATCTGCGAGACCAAAAGTCACAGCACGGCTGACTATCAGTTAAACCTGAAGAACCGACAGAACTATTAGGCGGTCTACCAAACGAATGCAGTAGCGCAAAACAACGAGCAAAACAATACAAACAACCAGAACGGAAAAAGATACGACGGCCGACGATATGAGCGTCGATAGGACAATCGACGTCAGGGTTATGGAGGAAGAGGTTGATTCCCTGGGAATCGCGACATACAAACGCGTCGACCAACCCAGTGCTTCACATGCTACAAAGAAGGTCACCGGTACGCAAACTGTCCGTACAAGGACAGAACTGATCTTAAATTCTGTACACACTATGGAGTAGGAGATCACTCCCTTGAGGATTGTCCTACTATGTTAGAGAAAATCAATACGAAGAAAAATGTTAATGTCTTGTCTTGTGTACAAAAGCATGATGTACTAACTACTAAGAATTTACATATTGTTACTTGACAAGGCACAAAAATAGGGCCTGATAACCCCCAAATTAGCAAGATTAAAGACACAAATGTTTATCCCGACCCTATAAAGCAAAAACACACATATCAAGAGGCATCCCACATATTTCACGACATTGCACAACAAGAAGACCTCGTCAGCAGTTGACCTAACACAATACAGCAATTAATCTATCTCACTCAAGCAGACAAATCCATAGCCCAGTTCATTGATTTATTGCATCAAATAAAAAGTACTAACCCCGAAAAACAAAATAAGAACATCTGCAGCCTAAACCAAAAAGACAAAAACGATGTTGACCCACTTGTCGACCTGGAAATCGAAGGTTACCATGTCTGACAAGTAGTGCTTGACTTCAGGTCTCAGGTAAATATCATGACCCGGGATACATGGGAAAAGATGGGAAGACATCGACTCTACGAGTCAGGAATTTACTTAAAACTCACCGACCAAGGCCTCATTGAACCCATCGGGGTTTGGAAAAATGTCGACATGACCATTAAAGGAATTTCGACCAAGGTTAATTTTGAAATTATTGACCCAAAATAAGGTTCTAAATATCCCTAGACAAGGAACGAATCAAGCTAAAAGGAAATGGTCAAAAAGTCATTGTACCCATTAATACCTCCCAAGGAGAACCTTGGACCGAACTGATTGATGAGGAAGTCGATGTCAGACAACTTTACCAGATTAACAACAATATAGACTATACCGAACCAAACATCCATGGAGAACTTTACTTAGGTAACCAAGACTCAATTGGTTATAACTCAGATGCTGAACTATACGATTGGGAGATGGAAAATTATGAAACACACACAAGAGGGTGCTGGACTATACAACAAGTACATAAAAAACCCACCCGACAGTGCTTCATAGTATCAATTATCCCCAAAATATTTGAAAAGAAAGTCAGGGAACGACCTACCTTACAACCAACTCACTTAAACACTACACAACTACCCAGGTATAAGGAGAGGGAATCCCCAGTCCTACATTTCAAACAAGTATCTAAAAATATTGGAGAACATGGTCGACTTCAAAGCTTAGTCGAAACATTTACAGGTCAAGCAGCTAGATGGTCGGATACCCATCAGACAAAACCATAGACTTGGACCACTGCATCGACTTACTTTGTTGAGAGATTTGGTGGAAAGAAGCTAACCCAGCAAGCCCAGATCCCTACTTTTACCCAAGGAGAAAACCCAGAAGAGCATATCAAGACTTGTGAAAAGGAGTGGAGAAGACTTGGATATAAAGATGAGAGAGCTTGGCCACATTTGTTCCCTTCAACCCTAGCCGACCTACCCAATAAATGGTATAAGATGGAGGAAGCTAGAGGAGAAACCTTCTTTTTGCAGGAACTCAAGGAAATTTTTATCAAAGACTTCCAGTTCATACCTCAAAATGAAAAACTGGCCAAGACAGCACAGTAAATCAAACACTTTCTCCAACCGACCGAAAAACAACCCTCTCAGAACCACTGACAGATCAAGGACTGTAACAATATACAAACCGAATCCAGACCACAGGCGACCTGTTTACACTTAAAAAATGAACACACCAAAGGCAAGAGCTTCAGATGGAAAGATGACCATATTGAAACAATAAAACCTATCCATTCAATCCTAAAATTCGAGACCACCGACAAACCAGATCTTGACAGAATGACTGCAGCTGACTTTCCTGCTACATTCTCACAGTTCAAAGAAGGAAGTCGACCGATCAACGAAGCTAAAGCACCATAGTGGCTAGATGCCAAAGTGAAAACTAAAGAGGTCAACATTTCAAATGAGGACCGACCAAAAATAGCCAAGATTGGTGAGTACTGGAACGAACAACAGACCACTGAAATAGTGAACTTACTTCGAGAATTCCAAGATGTCTTTGCAAGGGACTATAAAGACTTAAAAGTCTTAGTACAGGAAATGGGAGAAATGAAAATAGATACTAAACCTGATGTCCGACCTGTCAAGAAACGACCTTATAAACTAGCTCACAAGTACAAGGAGATAGTTAAGAAGGAAATCGACAACATGTTAGCAGCAGGGATCATTTACCCTATCGACCAGTCTGAATGGGCAAGTCCCATGGTCATACAGCCCAAGAAACATGACCCAACAAGGTTAAGAATTTTTGTCGACTTTAGGGAGCTCAACAAAGTAACATTGACAAATCCATTCCCAACCCCTTATGCTGATGAAATCTTGAATGAAGTTGCAGGCCACGAATGCTACTCATTCACAGATGGATTCTCAGGATACAACCAAGTACCCATAGCAAAAGAAGATCAAAAGAAGACAACATTTGTCTGTGAATTTGGTTCCTTTGCTTACAGAGTTATTCCTTTTGGGCTAAAGAATGCACCTGCAATGTTTTCTCGAATTGTTGTCAACACTTTCCAAGAATACATATATAAGACCATGGCAGTATACTTCGACGACTGGACTATATACTCCACCTTAAAAGATCACTGCAAATGGCTTCGACTTATGCCGGAGAGATGTCAACAGATTCAACTCTCTCTGAACATTAAGAAATGTATCTTTATGACTCCCATAGGCATACTCTTAGGGCATATTGTCTGTAAAGATGGTATCAAGGTCGACTTTGCCAAGATTAAAATCATCCTTGACCTGAAACCACCAATAAACCCTAACAAGTCAGGGTGTTACTTGGCCATACAGGCTATTGTAGAAAGTTCATAAGACACTATTCAGATATGACCTATCCTCTAGAGGAAATAATAAAGGAAGATCAAGAGTTTAAGTGGACGGAGGAATGCCAAATATCCTTTGACAAATTGAAAAGAAAACTAGTCGAAGCCCCCATCCTAAAATTTCCAAACTGGCCGACCAAATTTCATGTGCATATTGATGCATCAGGAATCGCAATCGGAGCCATCCTAACTCAACCAGGGGATGACGGGATGGATTACCCTATCGTTTACAACAGTCGAAAATTAAATAAATCTTAAAGGAACTATTCGACCACTGAAAGAGAAGCCCTAGGTATGATCTTTTACCTCCATTAGTATCGACATTACCTCTTGGCCAACCCCTTCACCTTTTATACCAACCATCAAGCCTTAAAGTACCTTGTCAATAAACCCCTTCATCATGGGAGAATTTGTCACTGGCTACTTCTCTTTCAAGAATTCGAGTTTGAAGTCGTGGTCCGACCAGGAAAGTTAAATGTCAGGCCCGACCACCTATCCCGCATAGACACAGGAGAGGAACCGACCAGAGTCGACGACGACTTGCCGGATGCACATTTATTTCGCATAGAAGCAGTGCCAGCAGAACTCGAAGAAATAGCTGAGTTCTTAGAGACAGGTCAAGCACCAGAAGGTCTAAACACTAAGAAAAAAAAAATCTTAGCTATGAAGGATGCACCTTACAGCCTCATTAATGGATTTCTGTACAAAATAGGGTTAGACAACATTCTCAGAAGGTGTGTACTCGACCACGAGTGAGACCAAATCATGCATGAAGCACACTATGGACCTGCAGGAGGACATTTTCAAGCGGATACAACTGCAAGAAAAATCAAACAGTCGGGATTATGGTGGCCGACGATCCACAAGGATTGCAAAAAATTTGTTAGTCGATGTGACCGATGTCAACGACTTGGTCGACCTATGCCAAGCACAGAGATGCCCTTGATATATGTAAACCCTAGTCTCACATTTGAAATCTGGGCTATATACTTCATAGGACCATTTCCTATCCCAGCCAAAAGATCAGGTGCAAGATATATTATCATGGCAGTAGAATATGTCACTAAATGGGCAGAAGCTGAACCTGTTGATACATGTTCAAGTGAGGTAACCGCTAAGTTTATCTACGAAAAAATCATCACTAGATTCGGATGCCCACTCACATTGATCAGCGACTAAGGATCACACTTTATCAACCAAACCATAAAAAATTTGACTGACCAATTTCACTTCCACCACCGACGAAGCACCGCATATCACCCTCAGTTGAATGGCGCGATTGAAGCTTTCAATAAAACATTGACAAAAGGGTTAACCAAAATATGCAGTACCGACAAGGACAACTGGGACGAGAAAATCCCTACGGTCCTCTGGGCATATAGGACAGCCTATAAACAGTCGACTGACCAAACCCCCTTTCGACTAGTCTACGGGAAAGAAGCAGTCGTCCCCCTACATTTTCGACAGCAGACACCTATTATTGCACAACTATTACATGTCGATGTCGAACATGCAAGAAAGGACCGACTATTTCAACTTAGCAAGCTGGAAGAACACAAACTCATGGCTATACAACACCAATAAATTCACAAGCAACAGCAGAAAGCATGGCACGATTTCAACATCAAAAACAAAAACCTGTCGGTTGGAGACTTTGCATTACTCTATAATAGTCGAGTCAAAGGAAAACCCAGGAAACTCCACACATAATGGATGGGACCTTACCTTGTCGAAGAGATACCCCCCAATGGTTCAGTCCGACTAAAAACATTGCAGGGCCTAGTATTTCGGAAGCTTGTTAATGGAGCCCGACTCAAACGTTACAAAAATTGAAAAAAAAATTAAAAAAATCATATAACGACCTTAACCGTCAATCAAAACATATAAAAACCTAAAAATTCCAAATACAACGTAATACACCTGACACAACAAAGCATGACAGGCACTCACTACTTCGACAACCGACATCATCACCTCTGACCATCTTCATCGACCAGTCCGGCCGACCACCGACCATCTTCATCGACCAGTTGGGTCGACCATTCTCAGCACCGACACCGACCGATGACCTCGAAAGTCCCATCGTGCATTTATGACCTCGAGTGCCGAAATCAATTCACCATTACTCCACACTCGTGTATTGCAGCTGGAACGTCAAGTCCGCCATTAATACATCCATTCCCACACGCAGCCACACCATCGCCTATAAATACGGGACCGTCGAAGGTTCATTCACCGCACCCTTTACATATAGAGCACTCGCACAGTCAATCGACTAAAAACCCAGAAACCTATAGTAACCCCGACCAAAAAGACAGAATGGCACCCAAGCAAACCAGAGCAACGACCAAGGTGAAAGAGCTACAGGCTGAGGCTACACTCTTGATCCGCCGACTAAAGCATATAAAAAATGCCAAAGTACAGGAGGGCCAATGGTAGAAACTCTGGGCCGAGATCCAAGAGTGGGCCTTCATCGACAAGAAGATGACCCAAGCGGCCGAAAAATTCCAACGAAGCACCATCTTCAACTATCCCAACGCACCCCTGATGGCAAGCTTTGGTGGGAAAAAAGAAGCTGCCGTAAAATTTATTATCAGTCGATACCACAACGATCGGTTCTACTTCAATCAACCAGTCGACATTATCGGAGATATCATCTCCACGCTAACTGGCCTGTCCAACCAAGGGAACCCTGTACCAATCGGAATCAAGGAAGGATTGGTCCAAGAGCTTACAGGATCACCGTCCAGGAAAAATTCCAAAGGATTGATGATCAGGCAGATTGCAACTTGCATGCCACATATTATTGCCAAAATCATCGCCATCACACTTACCTTAGCAGGTCGAAGTAGCGACCTCAAATTGGAAATGCTGGAGGCCGTCGACACAATTGCCATCAATGGTCGAATCTACCGATGGGGATATTATGTCGTCGAAATGATCAAAACCATCTGTGAACGATGCCAAGAGATGGGAGGAATCATCAAGTTCCCCTCCCTAATCCTTTGGATCATTATGTACCACATTTGTTCGGAAGGAAGTCCACTCTTCTGGGAACCGACAAAATTCCACATGAACAGGTTCAAACCCTTCTCTAAAAAAGAAACCCCGCATGAGCTGGCGCAAGGGAAGATCTTTCTGGAAAACTGGTTCCAACAGTTAAAGCTTCGCATGACCAGATGGCGGGTGCCTCAAAACATCCGACGCAATCTACCGGCACAGTCTCGCATACAGTTGGAGATCGACCATACAGCGGTCTGGTACATGCAGGGTGAAGACCCCAAGACCGCCACCCTCGATTACTACCTGACTGCTGATCAAATATTATGAGAGTTGACACGCCAGGCGAAGACCAAAATACCAGTGCCCGAGGCAGCAAAACAGGTCGAATTTTCAATAAAGGAGCCACTCACTGACTAGGAGAAAGAGGAAGACTACAAGCTCAACCTCTACATAAGTACATTTGTGTCAGAGGACACCCCGGTCAAGCCCACTGGTCGGTTACAAATAACCATCAAGCCTCCAACCAGAGTCGACCCATAGCCGACAGAACGACAACCGACTGAACAACAGCCGACATAACCACAGCCACAACAACAAGTAAACCCTCCGACTCTAGCAAGCACAGCCCCAACTCAGCTACTGACAAATGGAGTCGAGCAAGACAACCCTGAGTATGCTTTATCCAAAGGCATCATTCAGAGATTAGCCAAGGAGATAGCCACTGCTAGAAGAAAACTTAGAGCACAAAAAGTACAACAAGGAAAAGGTAAGCGCAAACTTATCATTGGTGAGTCGTCTGATGATGAATAAGAACTAGCAGCTACCGCCCTCGACATTATAGAAGATGTGGCCACCAACAAAGTACCAGTTGAAACTCAGTTTCAACGGTTTTTGGAAGCAGGATCCCCTGAAGGTTCACACAAGAAGGCCAAAACAATGATGACACCTGAAGACATCGTTGATCTTGTGTCGACCCCTCCACTGCCGTCACCGACACTAGTAGTTGAGGAGCAAGCACCGGCACAGCAGTCGATCAGTCCCCTCGACTTATACAAAAGCAGGATACCAAAGTCCATGAAAGAAAAAAGTCAACAAAGACAAAGAACTCAAAGCTTTCTTTGAGACGCTACCTGAGCTATTTCAGTCGTCTCAAAAAATTCACACGAGGACCCCTCTCTATACCGGCAGTAGCAAAAACCCCCAGGTAATTGCACACATTCAATCGACCTTCAATCGATCCGACCAAGAAGGCAACATAATTGGCCATGTGTAGTCTACCATCGAACACATTCACCCCCAACCCCAGACCGACTTCCCCACCACTAACCCCAAAATAGACCCACTATCCGATGTAAGTTTACAACCCACTTCGGACAAATCCCTTACCCCCGACCATTCCCCCACTTCTTCACCACCACCGCCATCATCTCCACCCCCACCATCATCACCCCCACCATCATCATCCCCACCACCTCTGCCACCCCCTCATTCACAGCTATATCTTTCACAACTAGCCACATCCTCACAGCCAGAAGTGGTCATACTAACCCCCCAGCTAGAAAAACCATCGACTTCAACCCCACCAACCATAGGCCCCCCTTCAACTGTTGCAGGTACTCAGGAGGAAGAGGCACAAAAGCGCAAGAAGAAGAAAGAGCATCATCCTTCCAGACTTTGGATCAGCTTAAAAGATGCAAGCTCGTTGACCGACACAGAAGTCGGCCAACTCCTCAAGACTTTGGCAAAGGAAGCAAAGACAAGGACTGCACAAAAAACCAAAGAGCTTACCGAAAAAAATGCAGAACAAGTCGAGTTTCTCGGAAAATGTAGTGCTCTAGCTCAGTTTGTGATACCAGGCCCTATTGAAGTCGACACAGATCGACCATTGGAAAGAGCATATTAGCTCTTCAAGACCACGGTATCGACCGTCCAGGCTCGTCTCCAAGAGACTAAGGAAGAGCAGAAGGAAGAGACTGCCCAACTACTATTGGCACAACACACTACCTTCTCAGAGGCATACAAAGTGCTACAAGACCACATGGAGGAATCTATCATTACCGAAGAAGTCCTAAGAGACTATCCTACTCACTATGGGCAAGTCTATCAACAGACCCGATAGACTCGTCAAGGCATTCAGGATTTGGAGTGCAGGAAGACGACAGAGGCAACATTCAGGCAGACAATAGAAGAACAAATAGTGCTGGAGACCAACAAGCTGCAGAAGCTGGAATGGGAAGCACATCAGTGGGTGCAACAAGCTCTTCCAAACTTAGAGAAAGTTGACATCATCTTCCCACAGGTGAAACGACTCATCCACACAGCCGAAGAACAAAAATAGATCCTAGGCCCCAACATGGAGAAGATCGCAGAAGTCCCACTCTCCGAAAATATGTTGGTCCTGTCACACTTAACTACCTTAACGATCGACATCCAGAAAGCTTTGCAGAGTTGGACAGATTTTCAGCATCACCTTGCCATCACAGCTCCGGCCATTGTCGAGATCTGCATCCAGAAAATACCAACCATCCATCTACACAGTCCACCACAATAGCATTCGACAAAACATCATTTTGTACCTCCCTGTTTCTTCGGGATGAAGAAACGTTTTGTTCGTGGGGGGGATGTAGGAAGGAGCAAGTCGACATAAGTCGACTTGAACGAAGACCGACTAAACTAGAAGATTAAGTCGGCTAACTAAAAGTCATGTCGGTTCACCGAACCGACAGGTAGTTATTTTGTAACTGTTTGTAAATTGTATATATTAGGCTGTTGAGCCAAACGAGAACTCAGTTCAGTTCTCTGCCTTGTATGAACTCATTGCAATAATATAATCTGTTTATCTTACCTGTTCTTGTCTCTTGTCTCTGTTCTATATTTATATATGTTTTAGTATGTATTATTTGTAACCTTATGTGATCTGTGAGATTACAACACATAGCAACTAGCATTAGTATCTATCTCAAATGGTTGTTGTAGATACGATAGTGAAAGTATTAGATCTTTGCTAATCTTTTCTTTTAGTGTGTTGAAGGATTGTGTTCTTCTCCTTCCCACTAAAATACTTTGTCCACACTTGTCAAAGTATGTAATGGAGAAGCTATGAAGGATAAGTTCGAAACAAAATTCCACCGGTATTGGGTTGCTCCCAAGAAACTTCTTACATCGGTTACATTATCTGGCTTAGGCCAATTCACAATGATCTCCACTTTGTAGGGATCAATTCTAATTTCACCACCCCCTATAGTGTAACCTAGATACACTAAAGATGTATTCCCAAACTCACATTTGGGCATATTCCCAATATTAGTTTCATCCCCAGTGTCAGATCCCAAATAATGATGGATTGCTGCAGCAGTGGTCTTCTTGTCTTCCTTATTCCTAAAATTCTCAGGATTGAGTTCCCGGTGAAGTTTTCAACATTTGGATGCAGCATGACCCTTTTTCTATCAATGGGTGCACACATTTTTTTATCCTTCCTTCTCCATTATAGCTATATGCTTATCTTTCCCTTTCCTTTTGAATTTGCTTCCATCTAGTTTGTAAGGTTTCTTGGAAAAATTTTCTTTTGTATTCTTCCCCTTAGACTCCATATGAGTCACTTGAACACATACCTCATCAATGTTATTCAGATTAAACATAAGTATCATATGAAAAAAATAACTATGTAATTTGCCCATATACTTGAGAAGAGTTTCTTGTGTGTAGAGAGGTATACCGAGTACCAAAGCTCTTTTTTACGAACTCTTGTGTGTACTCCTACACACTTTGTCCTTTACCTTACCTCAAATTCTAATAATCCATCATGGTTTGCTGCATATATACCAACATATAGAACTACTTTTTTATGTTGAAGTAAACTCGTTGTTACGGAGAAAACTTCCTATGGCTTGGGGTACCACAACAGACAGAGTAACCGCATAAATAAATCCTTTCACATATGCAAGAGAAACCAAACATCTAACACTAAAGGATCTCAAAACATACCTTATTCTGGACGGTTTATGTAGATCCCCGTTGAGCTTTTCCACTCTCGCTTGTATTAGCAATTTTCTCTCTTAACATTCAGCAAACAAGACAAACATGCTATATAATTGTGTTAGAACTACTCTAGCATATATAATCAATAACATATAAGTATTTAAAAGCATCCATGGATTCAATACTCATTTAAATACACATTATTTGACAGGAAAATATATTTCTATTAATATAAATCAGAGATTACAATAGTGACAACCTTCATCGGCATGTCTGCAAATCAGAGAAACTGATTCCTCCACCTGGGCCTCCACCACTTCAATCCTCCATCTCTCGATAGCAAGCTCACAAGAAAAGGCAAGCTTGGGAAGAACACAAAGTGCTCCAAGGGACAAAGGGATGCAGACTCAAGTATGAGGTCTGACAACAATGGACTATAGTTTTCTTGCTCTTCAATTCCTCTCCTTTCAATGTATCCAAAGGGTTCCTTATATAGTGCTTCAATGGGGTAATGGAAGGTCAAATCAGAGTGATCTCAAGGCATATGGAAGGCCAAGAGACAAGTGACTCGGATCCACATCAAGGAAAGCTCCAAAACTATTTGGTCTTTTGCACACATCTCGATGTACGTAGGTTTGAGGGTCATATCCGCGTATATACACGAGAATAGGTTTAAAATTGCGTATAGAAAATAATGCATGTTTTTAGGGATTATCTTGGAAACATAAAAGGTACAAAAATGGTCCATGGGGTCTAAAGAGTCTGCAGAGGAACAGGGAAGGCCATAAAGGTGTGATCCACCATGTGTGGTAAAATCAGTTGTAACAAATGCCCCCTAATGTGTGAGGTCAGAGGGGTGATACGATGGCCGAAATACATTATAAGTCCATCCCAGAAGTGGAGTGATGAAGAACCAGGTGGAAGAACCAGCCATCCAACAGTATAATACAATGATCAAACTCTACACATAACTACAAGTAGATATAGTAGTCCCGAATACATAAGAGTACAATGGCCATGAATAGGCATGATACAAAACATGACATGTGCGTTCATCGCCACGTACAATATAGATAGATAAGAATCTCCATGATGAAGATATATAAAGGATCATGATCTCCATAATGGCTGGAAATATCTAACATACACTGGAATCAAGTCACGAGAGCTGAAATCTCATGAACACTGGCACAATCAAGGAGGTAGCATATATGAAATGCCACCAATCTGGAAGGTCTTCTACACAATCTGCTACGATTACATGTCCTACTATGTGAATAGAGGTGTCAAGGTCAAACATAGTAGTCCATCGTTTGATTACCGGTCATTGATGTATACTGTTAACAGACACAAGATCACCCACTGATAATGAAAATGGGAACCAAGGTACTGGAGTGCAAACTAACAAGTGTGAATAAATGTGTTGAGGTTGAACACTTGAGAGGATCCATCGATAAGGGGACATTAATGTATTCCCAAAACCGTCGATGGCGAGAGAACCTACCACTGATGACTGCAAGTCTCAAGGCACTAAAAAATGACTCTAGATTCCATCCCAGAATAAATGATCTGAATTCGATGGGATGAAATCCGTTGGAAGGAGGTCATTAATGCATTTCTCATCATCCAACACGAGGTACTCAGCAAGGCTGTATAATGTGGAAGGATTCGATCATAATGTGCACGAACCAGTATCAGTACCAGGAATGGCCGACATGCAAAGTCAAAAGAACTGAGGAATGGCCAACTCAGGTTTCAACTTCCTTTGAACAAGAGCATAAAGGCGAATGGTGAGTGAATGTAGGCAACATAGTCTCGATATACAAAACTGGGCATCTCTGTGACACAAGAGGAATTGACTCCATAGGGACTGGAAGCTTAACCAGTCGGTGGAGATAAACTCAGAGAAATGAGTACAACTCCTAAATTCAAATTATTAACCCAACCAACAGATATGATATACAGTGCTCTATTCGAAGGCGACATGACTCAACTGCTGCCAAAGATAACATCTTTTCTTGTCCGACTTTTTGTTTTTGTTTTTTTTTTCTTTGGGATTTTTCAAATATTTTGAAAAGCTTGAAAAAGAATAAAAGTGTTTTATAGTTACAGACTAGGAGGAGATGATTGTCAATGGGAAAACAAACTAGTTCCAAGCAGTGGAACATACCTATGCTCAATGTAAGGACACATGTGTAGGATAACGACACTCAGGGGAAAGTCCCCTCTCGGTGAAAATGGGCAATCAAGCTGCAAAGGATATATAAAATGGCTCTGCATGGCTAGACATGAGACAAGCTCGGGCTATATAGCTGATAATAAAAGTCAGGGAAGCCGGCATAAGGCTCAATAAGGCAGGAAAAATTCATGATAATGCAATTACAACTTGACATAAGGGAGTCTTGGGGAAAAATTCCAACAAAAGGATCACACTACTACATTTCGATCCAAAATACGACGGTTACTTCCGACGGCGCATAGATTTCTCTTTTTAAACCTACCAAAAATCACAAAGTTAATTTTTTTTTTTGTAAATGTAACCACCAGCGTCGCTTAAGCGACGGATATTCTCCTAACCATCGGTTAAGCGACAGATATTTCCATAACCGTCGCATATCCGACGCTTATGCTAAATGCTTTACATCCAAGCACAATACTTTTTATCAAAGCATAGCGGTTTTTTCTTGAAGGGAAGCTCTGATTTTA
>LPNX010974505.1:266386-358359 GCA_001517045.1 Pseudotsuga menziesii
TGGGAGTGCACCTATGCCTTGGCAAACCTGGTCTCCTCCTTTAGCCCAATCTGCTCCAAATTGGAGAGGTTATTCCCATGGTAACCAAACATATCAGCAAGCCTATTTACAGCCATACCAACAACCTTCAGCCTATCCCCAATACCAGCAGCATCAAGTCCAAACTCCTCCTTATCAAGCCTCCTCTTACCAAGTCCCATCTTTCCAGCAACCCAATATGGCTCCTCAATTGGGTCCACCACCTCAACAGCTTCAATTGCCATCCAATCAGCCTCCACCTCGGCCTACACAACTACCAGCTCAGCCCATTCCAAATCTAAACAATAAGACATAAAGACCTATGTACAATGTTGATGATGGAATGGCACTTCCTTATTCAGTTCTTCCATTGCAAAATATTACTTTAAGATCTGGAAAGGCCTTACAAAAAGAATCTCCTGTTATTGTAGAAGAACAAATAGAAAAAGAGAAAAATACAAAAAAATTAAATACAGAAAAACCTCAATCAAAAAATCAGAATCAAAAAGGAAAAGCTTTAGTCTCATATGAACCTCCTTTCCCAGAAAGGCTGGTTAAAGAAAAACCTTCAATTTCCTTACCTAACTTTGATGTTCTGAATGACTTAAAGGATGCATATGTCAAAATTCCTTTACTGCAGGCTATAAAAGATATTCCAATTTTCACGAAAGCAGTAAAAGAACTATGTCTAAATAAAAGGAAAAAGGATCCATCTAAAATACAAGTGGTAGGCAATCTTGCAGGTCTAATGTCTAACACTATTTTTATTGAGAAATATATGGATCCTGGGATTCCAATGGTTACTATTACTATCAATAATTTTTCAATACCAAAGACATTGATCGATTTAGGTGCTGCAATTAATGTGATGACACTTGAAACAATGCAATATCTTCGTTTGACGAATCTTAGACCAACAACAACAGTCTTAGAATTAGCTGATAGGTCTAAGATCACACCTGAGGGGGTATTAGAGGATATTACTGTTTCTTTAGACTCTTGGGAGTATCCTGTTGATTTCATAGTGCTCCAGCCAAAGTCTAACTTAGGAGGCCATCGATTGATCCTTGGCAGACCTTGGTTAGCCACAGCAGATGCCTTCATAGGATGTAGGTCAGGTAGCATGCTTATTTCACATGGGGCAGAAAGAAAACAAATCACACTCTATCCTTCTGCCCAAAGACCTTCAACCCTAGATCAATTGTCTTGGATTACTGAAACTAAAGAACAAGAAGAAGAAATAATTCAGCCTATTCTGAGCATCAACCAGTTTTATGACTTTCAGGAAGCAAATGATGAAGGCTTGTTAGATTATTTTATTGCTGAACCTGACATTTCTGAAGAATTAAGAGATATACAATATGCTGCAGCAAATCAGGTTTTGGGTCATAATTTTCAAGAAAATTGTATAATACACTCTCTGGCATTAGTACTTCATGAACTTCTCAATGTTAATGCAATCACAGATAATCAGAGTAAGACAATTGAAATCAGTCCAGGCAAAAGTTTAAATATAAGTGCACATCTTACTCCATCACAAGAAGAACAATTGATTAAATTACTGAATACACATTCACATGCATTTGCTTGGGAGTACACTGATATGCCTGGTATTCCTTATGAGACTTGTCCTCATCATATCTATACAGATGATAAAATTAAACCTCTTAGACAACCACAACGCAGAATGAATCCTATATTAAAAGAAATAGTCAAGGAAGAACTGCAAAAGTTGTTAAAAGTAGGGTTTATCTATCCTATTTCCGACAGCCAGTGGGTCTCCCCTTTGGTTGTTGTCCCTAAAAAGAATGGTAAATGGTGCATATCATGTGTGGATTACAGGGAATTAAATAAAGCAACATTGAAAGACTACTTCCCGTTGCCCTTCATTGATCAGGTTTTGGATACCCTAGCTGGCAAAGAGTACTTTTCATTTTTAGACGGTTTCAGTGGATATAATCAAATCAGTATTGCAATAGAAGACCAGGATAAGACCACCTTTACATGTCCCTGGGGCACCTATGCCTACAAGGTTTTACCTTTTGGCCTATGTAATGCCCCAGCTACCTTCCAAAGAGCAGTCCTGGCCATCTTTGCAGACTTGATTCATGAGTGTGTTGAGATTTATATGGATGATTTTTCTGTTTATGGAAGTAATTTTGAAGATTCTTTGACAAACCTAGACAAAATTCTAAAGAGATGTGTTGACTCAAACATTTCCCTCAGTAATGAAAAATGCTTTATGATGATGACTGAAGGAATAGTCTTAGGCCATCACATTTCTGCATCTGGTATACAAGTTGATCCTGCTAAAATTCAAATAATTGAAAATTTATCTGAACCAGCAACTCAAACAGATGTAAGAAGTTTTCTAGGTTATGCAGGCTATTATCGTAGGTTTATTGCAAATTTCAGTAAGATAGCTCTGCCATTGTTCAAATTGCTTTCTAAAGATGTGAATTTCAATTGGAATAATGATTGTCAATCTGCATTCCAAACCCTAAAAGAGAAACTCTCCACTGCACCCATTTTAAGGGGACCAAATTGGACATTACCTTTTCATATTTCTACTGATGCCTCTGCTACTGCCATAGGGGCTTCTTTAGGCCAGAAAGAAGATACTTTAACTTATGCAATCTATTTTATAAGTAAAAATCTTACACCTGCAGAGTTAAACTATACAGTCACAGAAAAGGAAATGTTGGCCGTGGTTCATGCTGTCAATAAGTTTCGTCATTATATAACTGGTTATGAGATTTTTGTACATACAGATCATTCAGCCTTGTGGTATCTAATGAACAAGTCTATCACTAATGGTCGCATTACTAGATGGTTATTATTAATGCAGGAATTCAACATCACTGTTCTATATCGACCAGGACGAGAAAATCAAGTGGCAGACTTCCTGTCTCGTTTGCATAATACTGGTGAGATTGTTCCTGTTTTTGATAATTTTCCTGATGAACACTTGTTTGCAATTTCTGTTATCACACCATGGTTGACATTGCCAATTACTTATCATCAGGCCAATTACCACCATCTATGACCTCGAAAGAAAAGAAAAAGATCATTAAACAAAGTGCTAGGCATACATGGGTTAATGGTGATCTCTTTTATACAGGATATGATTTGATTATAAGACGATGTGTACGACAGGATGAGATTCTAGATATTTTAAAAGCATGTCATGACGAACCGTGTGGTGGCCATTTTGTAGATAAAAGGACAGCATACAAGATACTCAATCTGGGGTATTATTGGCCTACTATCTTCAAGGATGCAAAGAGGTACGTTAGAAGTTGTGATACATGCCAACGGATGGGCCGGCCAGTCCGGTCTGATGAAATGCCACTACATCCTCAAGTCCTCATTGAACCATTTGAGAAGTGGGCCTTAGACTTCATTGGTCCAATTAATCCACCATCACAAGGGAAGAAGTACATTCTAGTCTGTACGGACTATGTTACTAAATGGGTAGAGGCCAAGCCTTTACCAAGAGCTACGGAGCAAACTGTGGTAAATTTCCTGTTTGAAGAAATTTTTGTTAGATTTGGGGTGCCTCGAGAAATTGTGGCTGATCAAGGTGCCCAATTTACATCCAAATTAGTGCAAGAGATAGCAAAAAAATATAAGATCAAGCATAGAAAGTCCACTCCTTACCATCCGCAAGCCAATGGCCAAGTAGAATCGACAAATAAAACCCTGGAAGGCATCATCACTAAGACTGTTCAAATGCATAGGAAGGATTGGTCAGCAAAGCTTACTGAAGCTTTATGGGCATATCGGATCACTTAGAAAAACAGTACTGGTTTTTCCCCTTACCAGCTTGTCTATGGTAAGCAAGTCCTCCTCCCTATTGAGTTTCAAATTCATACATTTAAGTTGGCAGCAGATTTGGGCATGGATCTTTCTGAGGCTCAGAAAGAAAGATTACTTCAGTTGAACCAGTTAGATGAGATCCGACAGGCTTCCATAGAACACAACACTCTGATTCAACAGCAGCGGGCACAATGGCATGACAAGTTTATCAAGAAGAAGCAATTTCATGTTGGTGACTGAGCATTACTATTTGACTCCAAATTTAAAGATTTCAAGGCTAAATTTACTACTCATTGGCTTGGTCCATATGAGATTGTTGATGTCTATGATAATGGGTCAGTCAAACTCAAAACTATAGATGATGAAGCACATCAATTTGTGGTCAATGGCCACCGCCTCAAGCTGTACAACAGACCTATCAATAGGGCAGATTTCATACAATACCTTTCACAGCAACAGGAAATTCAAGTGCTGGATAAACACATCAGTGTTTGTCCTTAGCTGCTCTGATACAGCTAGTAAATAAATAAAAAAAGAATAAAACAAAAATTTAAAAATATATATATATATATATATATATAAAAAAGGCAGTTTAGTTGTGAAAACCAGCTTGCTGGCACAATATAAACTGGAATTTTCTGTGGAAAACCAGGCTTGCCTGGCCATTGAAAATTCATCAAACATCTTTTCCAATTTCCTGTTTTGTTTGACAAATAATGCAGCTCTTGTTTGACTTGAGGACAAGTCAAAAATTAGGCCTGTGAGGGGGATAAACTGTTTATGCTTCCTTAAACCCCTCCAAGTCTTTTTCACAAGCAAAAGATCATGATTTTTCATCAGCAATTTCACTAGCAGAAGGGACCTGATTACCAGCAATTTTATTAGTATAAGGGACCTGATTACCAGACCTGATTACCAGCACTGCAAGAGATTTCCAAAGGCAGAGAGCCCTGACTTGTGGTAAGGCAGAAGAGATCTACAAGAAGACCTGATTCTCAGTGAAGACTGAAGGAAATAGAGACAACAGCGGATAGAAGACACCAGAAGGACAGTCAGAATAGAAACCAATTTCACACTGACAGCAAGCATCAAAAGAACATCAAGCAAGTCTGTAAGAATTTGTGGTTTTTATGCTTAAAAAGTTTTCAAAATCCTTTTTGTTTTTAATTAATGACATTTTATCATTTATGCCAAGCTTGACTACCCAGTACTGCCATTATTCTGATAAGTCTTTACCAGCTCCTTATCTATCTTTTATTAGTCTCTGCCAGTACCTCACTTAGCCTCTGTCAACAATTCATTTTTATCTCTGCTAATACTTCATTTTCCACCATTGGGGTCAAGAATGGTTGACATAATCAAACCCAAGAGAAATATCACATGGTCAACATCTATACTAGACTCTACAGGATCTACACTGCATTGTACAGGACCTACATTGTATTCTACAGGAAGTATACTGCACATTACAGTTTGAGTTCAATTTGGTTTAAGGGATAAACAAAGTCTCTTCTTCAGCAAAAGTGAAACAGAGATACAAAAGATTTTCAGAGGTTTTCTTTTATACATGTATATAGTGCATTTTACCATGGTTAAATTGAAGAAGATATAGTGCATTTTACATGGTTAAATTGAAGAAGATATAGTGCATTTTACAATGGTTACATTGAAAAAGAAAACAGAGCAAAAATACATCTTCAGCACAGTTTTTATGAAAGGAAAAGCTTTATTTTTGAGAGAGAAAAGGAAACTTCTTTTATACAGCATGTTTATAAACATAGGGCATATGATGAATTGGAGTATATTGCCAAATTGTTTACTAAACATTGGGCATGTATAAAACAAAAGAGATTGATATGTTTATTGAAACCATATTTCATTCTTTTTCCTAAGTAAAAAACCAAATGGAAATGCCATATTTTTGAATGATGAAAAAGAACGTGGAAGATGCCCACGACAGCATATAAACAAAATCAATTTTTGTTTTATAAACCACGATTTGGGTCATTCTTTTAAAAGACCGAGCCCAATTTCTTGCCTCTGCATATATGAAATCGATTGGAGGAAAGTGACAGTGAGCTACAGGAAGTTTGGAAATATTATTTGCTGAAAGTAATTGCCAGTGGGAAGGCCGTAAGTTACAGGAAATCAATTGCTGCATAGAAGAATTGACAGAGGAAAGAGACCGAGGGTTATATTTGCTGAAGACAATTGTACAGGAAGAAGAGTTGTAAGCTACAGGAAGTAGAATTGTAAGCTACAGGAAGTTTGAAGTAGAAAGAGGCCGTGGTTTACAAAAGACACCATTTGCTGAAGAATAACGCGCAGGAAAGGAGACAGCCAGTGAACTGGGGCACAGTGAATACACCAAGCTCTGTGAAAATTATGCTACAGGAAGTAAAAGCAGCGATATTGGAGAAGAGGTAAGATTTAAAACCCTTCCTCTGTTGAATACATTGCCAGACCAAAAAGGAATTTCACCAAATTCAGAATATTGCTGTGGGTAAGAAGAAAAGAAAGGGTTAAGCGTTGAAGTTTTTCAATTTGAAATCAAAATGACAGCTAGGTTAGAACCAAAAGAATTTAATTCTGCTGACCTTCATGAAAAATGCCTTGAGATATTTGAAAACAAACAATGGATCAGTTTCTTTGAGAAATTCAATGGGCACAATGAGCAAGTTAGCATGGCTTTTGCTGAGACCTTCAATGGAGAAATAGCTAGAGTGGGAAATTTGCAAATTAGACTGTCAGAAGACATTCTAGCCCAAGTCACTGGTTTACCACAGCAGGGTGAAAGGTTTTTCAAAACCAAAAAGTTCAAAGAGAAGGTCTGGATCCCATTTTTATGTAGGTCTAGGGCAGGATCAGTCAATTGGAAGAAGGGTATACCACGAAGTTGGCTAATCCATCCATGGGATGAGATAGTTTACATCATTCAGAAATTTGTTACATGTGAAGGCAGGTTTAGCATCATTTACCTCTATCATATTAGGCTACTACAACATCTGAAAGGAGAATGTGAAGTCAACATGCCATACTTCCTGCTACAGAGCCTGACTAAAATGGCCAAAGCTATCCAAGGGCGATCAAAGGATAAGGTAACTAGTCTTTTTCACTGTGGTCTTATTAAAATGATTATCCAGTATGAATTACACAGGCAGAATCTGACTTGGACAGAATTCCTAGCTCATAACCAATTTGAAAATCAAGAAGAGTTGCTTGAAGAAAATGCAAAGGAAAATGAAATATGGATGTTGACCTACCCTGAGGCAACAAGCTCAAAACCGCCTCAGGGGAGAAAGAAAAAGAAAGAGATAGTACTAATAACTGATGAGGAGGATAACTCTGAGGCAACAAGACCAAAACGGCCTCAGAGAAGGATCCAAACTCGAAGCCTAAAGAAGAAAGAAAAACAGTATCAAAAGCAGGATCAGCTCTTTACCACTTATCAGAGAAAATCAAGAAAATACAAGCAAGTTCAGAGCCAATCAGCATTGGAGGATGAGGAACAGGTACAAATCTTGGGGAGTCCAAGAGAAGATTTAGTAGCTGAAATAGTACAGGATATCTCAGATCCTGATGAGATAATCAGGCAAACCAAGAAGATTAACCTCTTCTTTGACCAGCAGGAAAAAGAAAAGCAGTCCAAACAAGAATTGCCCAAAGATTCAAATTCTCTCTTCTCAGAACAGCAGGCTATGGAAGAGGAGAAAGAGCATGGAGAATTTGGTGAGTATGCAACTTCTGAACAGCCCCTACTAAAGAAGAAGAAAAAGAAAGCTTCCAAGAACAGCAAGAAGATCAAAAGACTAAAACTTGAGCTAAAAGAACTTGAACAACAGAATGAGAAATTAAGGGAAACTAATTGGAAGCTAAAGGTTCATAGAACACGTATCACCAAGCAGGCTTGTAGATGGTACAAGCAGAAGAAAGTTTACAAGGATAAATATGAAAGGTTGAGGATTCTCTACGCATCTCGGGCATCAACAGATGCCTCCTCACAGACTGAAGACTAAAGGCAGGATAATCAGTAGTAAATTTTGGTTTTGAACATGGTCAAAGTTTTTGGCATGAGGACATGCTGTGGTTTCTTCTTGGGGGAGATGTTGGGCACTGTTTTTGACCCTTTTTGCCTCTTATATAACCCTCATTCCTTCATAAAACCTCCATTTTGACTAGAAAGCTTTAAAGTCCATCTATAAACCATGGTTAAAAAGGTATTATGTCATTTGCTTATTAATAAATTGAGTTTTGTAATTTTTTAGGCATTTTAACTAGGATTTTTACTTAGACTACGGGATGTACTAACTTCCCGCATTTCCTCCAAGGTTGAGTAATTACAGGACAGCTAGGAGGGAAACGGAAGATCAAGAATGGATCCTTAATGTCCACAGATGGACGAACATCTAACAGTCAGATGAAGTGGCCTGTGCAGGTGTCGAGTCAAGCAGAGTCAAATGTGGCCACCCGTTCTGCATTCAACACAAAACAAGGGACAATCCTGATCTTGTGGAACTCCACGATCCTGAAGATGACCACGATTAGCTCTAGCATTTAATTAGATGCAGTTTTATAGCAATTTCAGTTCGATTTAGAATTTTTATAAATCTATTGCAAGACAATGAAGTAAATCATCACGATTTTGAAGAGGAACACGTTGTGAGTCCAAACTGCGTGATATTTTTTTGTATAAGAGATTTTCTGGTGAATGAATATCAAATCCTAGTTCTGTAAATATTTCATTGTGCGTGGAGTAAGGTGTTGGAGGGCCCCCATCGTTGAACTCTAGCACATTTACATTGCCGGTGTAGTAATTTGATGAATTGCAGCGATTCCTTTTGGTGCAAGCATTTAAATCAAACCATTGGTATGTGTTCCTGGTAGTTTCTTGTTTATGAATCACAGCATAGGCTTAGTAATTTCTTCATTGATTATATTTGATGCTCTGTTTTTCCATTTATGGTTCAAACTGCAAATTCCATTGTGCTGTATGTCATTAACACTATTGGATAAACGCTGTTCTTCACCGATTAAATGCTGAGGATATCACATAATTAAACCACGACCTCTGTGCATTGTTTAACTGCTGATTTGATAATGAAATGGTAAACCTCTGTGCATTGTTTACTGCTGTTTATGTGAGAATGAAATGGTAAAAGACATTTATGAATTATGAATGTTGTCTTGTAAAAGAAATTGATTGATATTTGTCTTTCAACGCTGGTAGAAGTCTGCAATTTGACCCAAGGGTTTTATAAACTTGTTGTTTAAATTAATTTTTACCTCAATCTTTTATGTTTTCACAAAACCAACTACTGTATGTTTAAGGAAACAATGAAAGCAGCCTTGTAAGAGGATTTTGTCTCTGTGAGCTACAGTATCTCAGTTTCTGTCAGTAGATTTATTTTCAGTTAGCTAAATTCCAACTGAGTTCAGCTTCTCTGTCCTAAACTTGGATGTGTCTCAAAGTTCACAAACCTGGATTGATTTTAAATTCAAGTTCTGATTAACACTGATAGATCAGAGCCCAACAGTCACAGCCCGCTGAAATGTGGCTCCGGCGTTTTTAAGACCGAAAGGCATCTTTTGATATGTAAACGTACCCCAAGGACAAATAATTGCAGTTTTCTATTGATCCCCGAGTTTGATCTGAATCTGATTATATTCGGAAAAGCCATCCATAAAGGAAAATACCTCACTTCCTGCACAATAATCCAAAATTTGATCAATAAATGGTGTGGGAAAATTATCCTTAGGACAAGCACGATTTAAATCACGGAAATCAGTTCATATACAGATCATTCCCTACTTCTTATCAACCAAAATGGGGTTTGAAACCCACTCCGTCAAGGGAACGGGATAGATAAACCGACTTTTAACAGCTTCTCTATCTTAGCCTTAATAGCGGGTGCTTTTCTAGGATTCACCGCATGCAAACATTGTCGAACTGGCTTCACATTCGGATAGGTATTAATTTCATGTTTGACAATACGAGGTTCAATACCTGGCATTTCCTCATATGACCAAGCAAAGATGTCATGAAACTCTTTGAACAACTCAGTATACTCCTTAATCTCATCAGGGGAACAATCCGCCCCAATGTAGACATTCTCAATTTTGCCAGGATCACGAGAGATATTGATAGGAATAGTAGGTGATATATTCACCATGTTCCCATCAACCATCTGACCAGGAGAGCTCAATGGAACCATGGGACTACCAATATTCTCGCTAAGAATCTCCCTAAAGTCCTCATGCTCCAAACGGTCAAGCTTGGGAAGAAAATAAGATCTATGATTTAACTCTTCCCAAGGTGACTCAACCCTAGACATGGCCTCAATAATGGCTTCATTTGATGGAAAAACATCATCAAGGAAATCATGTGCAAGAGAGGACTCAACTGCCCATGTAGGTAGCACATACGGGTCCTCCTTCCCATTCGCAAAGAGGAAGGACTAGGCTCTGCAACACAATCAAGATTCGCTTGATATGCTACCATTTTTGTAGGCAACGACACGTTCGTTTTGACAAGTCCATTCAAAGGAATCAGTGAAGGAAGAGTCTAAGGATCTTCCATATGGGTAGTGCAAAAAGACACTGAATTCAATGAAGATGAAGCCCCATCGAAACTAGATCCAATCATAAGAACAGGCGCAGGACAACTAAAGGTCCCCATAAGGGATGGATACATACCTACACCCACACTCCCAGTTGACAGCTAAGAATGATCGATAATCGGGATAGAAGCTCCTGATGATGCATTAACACTCGGATTTTTGAATGATGTCTGAACAATCATAACAATATTCCCATTAAATGGAAAGAATACTACTCAAAATAGAGAAGAGGCTATGGTTTGCATACTATACATCCAATTCCGAACTGGTAAAAGATTGTAATCAAGGGGCGCATCAACCACCTTGACCTCGATCACAACAATCTTCCCTCCCAAACAGACCTTAAGAGAAGGGCGAATTCCGTGTGGCCGAAATGATCTACCATCAAAGGAATTCAACATGTTAGCAGATTGAGACAACTCAAGAGAACCCAAACCCTTCCAGCATGAAAAATACATCATGAAAGCAGCAACGCCTTCGTCAATCACAGTGTGTTTAACGGTCATGTTAAAACACTCTACATGAATCAAGAGAGACACATAGTAAGGAAATCGAGGCTGTAGTCCCATGGTTTCAATTTGATGACGGAAGAAGAGCTATCATCATTAACTCCAAGAGCAGAAAGCAAAGCTTTCCTTTGCGAAGGACAACTCTGAAGTACTTCAAGTGTTGACATCCTACAAGGAGTTTGGCCCAAATCCTTGACAACAGAATAGAACTGGATGGCTTGGGCATTAGGATTGTGCCCCAAACGCTTTAGGACTCCCTTAGGAATGCGAGGTGCAATATCAGCTTTATCCATAGGGTTTTCAATATGCAAAGGGCTCTTAGTTGGAGTGATTTCCTTCCCAAGGTCTGGTTGTGATGAACCATAGTCTTTCACACGAGTCACAACTTTAGTAGCATGCACCATGTTGATGCAACCATGACCAGTACTGGCTTTTGGTGGATTTTGATCTCCACTCGACACACAATGAGGATCATGGGTCCTTGAGTTCATATTTTGATTATGGGGTAAAGGCTTGGTCAACACAGATGGGCCCTATGCTATGAACCTCAAGGCGTCTTCCATACAAGGGAAAAAGTGAGTAAGGTGGTCATCCTTACATAATTCTCAAGGAAACTTAACCTTACGTTTAGACTACTTGCCCCCCCAACATTGCGGGCGTTCTTGTCATTAAAATTGGCATTTTCATTCTTGTTCCCACTGTTATGATTGTTTTTACCCTTTTTCTTATTCCTTCCAGGCTACTGGTTGCCCTTCTGGTCCGACGATTGCACGAAAAGTACACTCACCATTTGGGTGGGTTCATATGAAGTTGTGGCTTGTCCCGAAGCAGATTGATCAATAGACAATTGACTCACTTGTTTTACAACCGAATCCGTAGGTTTGGTACTTGTACAACCCACAATGCCATCGACATGTGGTCCAGGCTTGATCTTGGGATCGAAACTAGAATGCGGAGCATTAGGTATGATCTCATATAACAGTCTGGATTGAGCATAAATCAAATCCAATTCCTGTGCCCTAAAAATTGCTTGGTCCTCATTCTGGACTCTAGATGTAGAAACATCCTTCGCGATGTAAGGTAGCAACGATTTAAGGAACCACTCAAGGAGAAACTTCGGCAGTATGAAAGCTTTAATCAACCTCTTCCGTCTACACCACTCTTGGATATGGTCCGAGATATGTGTGGCTTTGTCTTGTCGAAATGTCTACAATAGTTCTATACCAATGTCGTAACACACGCGTAGCTAGAAGTGATTGAGGAAAGTCATAGCAAGGTCATCGAACAAAACGAATGTCCCCCTCGGTAACTCTATGTACCATTTTGCTGCAGGCTCGGTGAGGGTGCATTGAAATAGTCTTAAAAAAATTGAGTCATCATGTAAGGAATTGGAAGAGCACCAAAGGTGAAAAGTAGTGACATGTTCACTAGGATCTTCTCCTGCTTTGCCCTCGAATTTGGGAATGTTCGAGGGAAGCTTGTTAGGGACAGCCGGCCAAGCCGGGTCATGAGATACCGGATCGTTCATTAGTCTCGACAAGTCAAGTAAATTTAACATTATGAGGAAAGGGAGCCTATGTTGAGCTGGTCTATGCCATGCTTCCTGATAGTTTTGGTTCGTATAAGGCTGACTACTATAAATACCATGGCCTTGGCCATAATATCCTCCTCCCGTTTGACCCGTGTAGGGCTGCATGGAAGCATTATGATGTGGTGTACCTTGACTATGCGGTACTACAAAGACATAATTAGAGGAGTAAGCGGGTTGTTGATACCCATACCCATAGGGTTGATAGCTCTGTCCATACTGTGGTCCATAATATTGTCCATGAGAAGCTCCATAAGATGTCCCATGGGATGTCCCATGAGAAGCTCCATAATTAGGGATATGGGGAACTCCTTGTGATGGACCGTAAGATGATCGAGAAACAGGAATATGACCTCTCAAGACAACAAGAGGTACTTGACTCTAAGATAATACTGTGTAAACAGTCGCAGTACGAACATGACTAGTAGCAACATTCCAGACCGAAGGACCACGTGAATGAGGGGGAGGAAGGGTTGTCAAAAATGCATTCGAAGGAGTAGGAATTGAGGATGAAGGGACATGTGAAGGGATGTAAGTGGTATTCCCTATGGTCACTTGTCTCGGTTCTGGTATCTATATATGACTACTAACACTAGGTCTAGGATGGACATGTGAGGTAGCTTCCACCACCGGGATGGAAGGTGCAATGTGACTAGTGCTACCAAATATCTCTACATGGAAATGAATAGGAGTGCCCCCAGGTGTAGTTCTAGGTTCAATTTCTAACTCGACATGATGTGCTAGATCGTGTGTAGGGATATCAGGCATGCCATAATGAACATGACTAGTGCTTGTGGGTTCATGATGAGTCTCGTCGCCTGGAAACCAATACCGATGACCTATGAATGAGGGATCATAACCAGAATGTGAAGGTATTTTTGGTGAAGGATCATATACAGGAATAGAATCTTCCTCCCCAACCTCTTGAGGTGGAGAATACATCTCAGGAATCTCATCCTCGTGATCTCCCATCATGTGTGAATCAATGTGAGAAGTAGTCCGCCCGTACTGTCTGTTCCTCTCTCTCAAAGGAGGAGGAGATGTGGAAGGAGAAAGTCCTGCTAAACGAGGAGAATGGCAAAGTGTCGTACCTGAATCCACAATTACTCAAAAAATGAAAAAGACTCTCTAATTACGCAAACCCTAGGAAAACTAGCATGCACAGAGCATACACCTATACAATGTAAAGCCATATCACAAGCAAACAAGGGTAGGATATGTGAGCTCCCGAACGAAGCAGGTATGTCTCACCTAGGAGAGGCTTGAGACTCCCATACACAACAAGCGAAGGTTCGTAACCAATTATAGTGGCCCTCAGCTTTAACGCATATAGTGATTGTGCTGTCCGACCCCTACCTGGAAAGGACACCTGCAGAAAAACCTCTGCAAAGTACCCCCTCGATAACCTAGGTAAGGCAACTAAGGTCACCTCAATATAATCAATGCTCAGGTGGATAGTCGCAGGCGGGATTGACCGTATGGGCAGGGTAGGAAAGACCGAAACTCCTGAAAGAGCCCCCAGATATGAATATAATCCTGGAAATATCTCCGGTGCTACTCAGTTATGACCAGGGGTCATTCCAATCATTAACCACTCACACTGCCTCGTGCTTAACTCCCTTGTAAGAGGACGATCCTGAGAAACACTAATTATACTACGGAATTTCAGACTCTCACCTGAACAGACACATACATGTTTCGTTTAGTGGTCTTGGAGAATTGACTCACAATGAACTATTCCAAGACCCTAAAACCTAATCTTGTTGGTTCACCCTATAAAAGAAAAGAGTGTAATTCATTTTATTATGTGTTGATTTTAATTGGCTTATTACTCAAAATTTAAAATGATCATGCAACTAATGGCGTTATGACGCAACAAGAAGTAAAATGCACACCTAACAATCAATGCAAATGCACTGTGTCGAATGAAAAATGGGGTATGATACTACGTGAAATGAAAAATTTTCCTTCAAATGAAAATGCAATCATTCCTATATGAAAACCTAACTAATACTTCTCCAAGCAAACCTAGTGCAAGTACCATGCAAAATGCAAAATGCAATAATGCATAATGATGCAAAAAAGCAAATATTTTTGTATTTTTTGAATTAAAATGAGATAATAAAGCAAAAGAATGACTCTACCACCCCTAGAATCTGTAATCACTATCAAACAACACCCAATCAAATCACTAAGGTAAAAGAGACCTAATGCACTAATCCCAAAACAAAAAATAGAAAATGCAATGACAAGAACATTCTCACAAAATTTCGAACTAAAAAGAGTCTCTGGTCAGAAACGGAGGTGTAAATAGACTCTAGAAGCATACAAGAAGACTCAGCAATCATCAAAACTCACCCATCATAACTTAATATTCCCCACAAAGGAAAAACTCAGGGCATACGCGGTTGTGTGCAGAAAACCCGCGTATATACGTAGATATCCCAGTAAAAACCACGTGTACACATGACTGTGAAGACAAAACTCATGTACAGGAAGAAAAAGAGATAAAAAAGAAGGTAAACAGACAAGCTAAGACAAAATTTACTACTATCAAACACTACCAGGAAAACATGCCCCCAGACTCGACTCAGAAACAGAGAAATCAGAGCATTTCAAGAACATTAAATGTCGATAAAAACCCCCAAAGGAAATGACTCAGAACTCCCCGGTATGGTCGCCAATTCTGTTACGGAGAAAAATTCCTATGGCTTGGGGTACCACAACAAACAAAGTAACCACAGAAATCAATCCTTTCCCATATGCAAGAGAAACCAAACATCTAACACTAAAGGATCTCAAAACATACCTTATTCCGGACGGTTGATGTAGATCCCCGTTGAGCTTTTCCACTCTCGCTTGTATTAGCAATTTGCTCTCTCAACATTCAGCAAACAAGACAAGCATGCTATATAATTTTGTTAGACCTACTCTAGCATATATAATCAATAACATATAAGCATTTAAAAGCATCCATGGATTCAATACTCATTTAAATACACATTATTGGACAAGAAAAGAGTTTTCCAAAACTATTTGGCCTTTTGTACACATCCTGATGTATGCGGGTTTGAGGGTCATATCTGCGTATATACGTGATAATAGGTTTAAAAGTCACGTATAGCAAATAATGCATGTTTTTAGGGATGATCTTGGAAACATCAAAGGTACAAAAATGGTCCATGGGGTCTAAAGAGTTTGCAAAGGGACATGGAAGGCCATAAAGGTGTGATCCACCATGTGTGGTAAAATCAGTTGTAACACTCATACCAAGAGGGAATAATTTTACCTTTTGTGGAAAGATCCTCTTGTGTTCTACTCTCCCAAAAGATGAGAGCAGTCCCTCCGATTCATAGAGAATCCAACTTAACTTTGATGCTATCTTTAATGAATTTTTGAATCCTACATTAAACTTATATTTGACGGATCTAATTATTGATTTTGTTAGAATTAAGTTCTCCATTGTAAATAGGTAATTCAAACTTAATATCAAGCTTTAATTGAAGCATATTAAAATCAACTTTTTTTCCAGTTGGAGAATGAAAAGAACCATCAAGAAAATATGGTGAGGATGGTAGGGTTTTAGGAGGGACCTTACCATTTCCTTCTTCTTTACCTTCAATATTATATGGACCACCTTGTTCTCCCTTCTTCCGATCTTGATAAATATCTTCCACCATTGTTTTCATCATCATGAAATATTTAAGAAATTATCCTTCATCTGGGATTGAAGAGGCCCCATCTTCTCCTTTTGGTGAAGTCATTCTACTTCTTCTTGAACCAATTTCTAGAACAAATTCCTCAAGTTCTACTTCACCACGATGAAGCCTTGATCTTGTTAACATTCACAAATCACAATACAATGGTTAAGTTTGTCTGATACTATTAGTACTGGAGTTGTAACCCTATGTTTATTTGTATAGTCCTTGAGTAACCTTATTCTTTCTTTGGTAGCCCTAACATCTTATGCTATCTTATGTATTTTGTTAAATTATAAGTTGATTTTTTGGGGCATGATTTTATGAAAATCCATACAATATTTTTCTTCATTATACATTACATGGTTTAATTATTTTGTATATTAATTATATAAAGTGCATTCTAGCTATAAGCACTAAGATTCCAGCATCAAACATTAAAATTTTGAACAATTAAACATTGCCGAATGACCAAAAGGTTTTCATAATTTTCAAAGTCTTAATGGTTATAATTAACCTTGTAAAACATGGAATGATGAGGAGACATGGCTTAGTATTGAATCAATGCACTTGTTCATGTCATCATGAAATTTGATAGACCCGGAGATATCATTAAGTGAAAATCAATTTCACAACAACATCAAATTCTTTTGCATGAATTATTTTCAGCACTTGGTATTCCCAACTCTAATAATGTACAACCCTTTGAGGTTTGAACTTACAGACCTAGCTCACATTTGTTACCATGAAGAAAAACAGAAGTAAACCACATAGGTTTGAGCTAGCTGACATTCCATGGGCCAAAGAACATCCACATTGTGCACAATTAATTAAATACGTAGGTTGGTTCACATTTTTTTTTTAAATACGGGTGTTGTTAAGGAATAAACACCTTATAACCGAAGGTCTAGGGTTATCAACGTACTCTTAAAACTTGCAGGAAATCAACTTTAAAGTATAGAAAGGAAACAAGAAGATAGAATGGACTCACCTGATTCATGACGGTTGATCCAAGCTTTGTCTTCTCCCGCTCTGCTCCTCCTCCAAAGCTTTCAGGGATGTTTCTCCTTCACCTGTAAAGAGCAAATCCTCCAAGTGCAAGCTTATACATGTATATAGGACAAGTTAGATAAATAGTATATAGAGTGCTTAATCATAAATATTCATCCAACCATGATACACGAAAGATATACAACACACATTTGGAATAAGGATTATCTTTATTAACAATAGTGAATGAGTTAAGGTTACAACCCAACGCCTGAAACAAGGACTCCTCTGCAACCAAAGGATTCTGAGTTCTGCTGCTCCAAATAATTCTGAATAGATACCACCAGCATAACTTTTCTCTCCAAGTATGATTGATTAATTCCCTCCCCAAGGCCTTTATTTATACTTAGTGAAATAAGGCAGTTTCGAAGGTTGAGGAGGTTGAGACAGTTAAGATGGTTATTGTTTAGGACTTAATAAATCTCAAATAATCATGATTTATTATTTTTAATGTTAAGGGAAGGCGTACGCGAGTATTGATACTGGAAACCCATGTATGACACGCGAGTTTCTATAAGGGAAACCCACATACAGATCTGTACGCGAGTTGCAATGACAAATACTCGCATACAGTATGGGACATGCTGTAGGAAAAGTCACGTATGTATGCGGGTTGCTTATAGGCAAAGTCGTGTATAACAATTGGCATATTAAAAAGTAAAAATGGGAATCTGGATGGATAGTGAATGGATTTCATAACATGCCCATCTATAGTGTTTTAGGTAGCCTTCAATCCATAAACATCCTTTTGGATGGAGAAGTGCCATTTGGGTTGATAATAGATGCCCCCTAATGTGTGAGGTCAGAGGGAAGCGATGGCCGAAATACATTATAATCTTTATCTTTGGAGAAATCAGAAATCTAATGGAGCAGAGCTAGTACCTGAAACAAATACATAATAATGTCATATACAAAGTCATATCTGAGGATGCTATGTTCAATATACTGGAACACTATCTCCTTTACAATATTTGAGTACATCATGTGATACAAGTACAATACCATGTATATTACAAAGGTGGCTCGAAGCCACAATATACAATAGTGATGAGTCTTCAAATATCTAGAAGCTGTGGACATAAATGGAACATAATCTTGTGCAACTTAGTCCATATATGAGGAACTAAGGTCTTCATAAGCAATCCCAAAGAACCAGTACAATCCAAGCCATGTGAATAAATGTAGGCTGAAGTCGAACATGGAATGGATTCAATAATTTGTCAATCAATAGGTGATAATCGACAATTGAAGCGAAGGAATTCACCAATGATGGAAGTGAATCCTGAGGTACTATCGTCAAAACTCTAGGTCTTCGTCGTCAGGAAGTACTGAAGCGGAACCATACTGTGATAAGGAAGGCAATAGATCCTCCAATGGATCACAAGAGTGACTAGGAACTGGGCAAAGGAAGGGAGACACAAGAGATAACAGATATAACAATGATGGGATCATGATAGAAATTGAGTGAAGTCCTTGAACAATGAGCACGACACAGAGATGACCCAAGGCAGCTTTTAACTTTATAGATAGAATGACTAGACTTATCTGTCATGTAGGAGACATGATCAGATTCCCCAGGTATAATGGACAAGAGGAGGAGTAATAAACTCGAAGTAATAGCTGAACTGAAAGTGAACACTGAGACATGGGTATCGAAAAAAATAGAGAGTGCTATGTTCAAGGATGACATGTTTCCACTAATTGAAAACAAGAGAAAACTTCTTCCTTACCTTCCCTGTTAAATTTTAACGAGTCCAGGAAAGTCAACTCGGATCTCTCTTCATTTTTTAACAAGCTTGAAGAGAAGAGAAAATAATGCTTGATAGTGTCACTGATTCATGGATTTAATGAACCTGAACTAGTACATGCTCAGCTGGTGTTTTCACATTTAGAGAGTCTGAAAACTCCAAAGAAGACTCCAGGGGGGTCCTTTTTCATCCAATTTAGTCTCCTGAGGCCGGAAAAGTATAAACCATACCACAGAAGAACTCTCTTAATTTCCAGAGAAGAAAAGGTGAACCTTTTCATACTTAGTTAGGGAGGTCCAAAAAAGGTTAAATTACTACCTACCCAACGCTCCTTCCAAAACAGCACAAATAGCTTGAGTTTTACGAGTGTGAAGGAAAGAAAGATCACTCGGAAAGATCCATTTGAGTACGAGAAATGGGGCTTACAACAATAAACTCGTTGCTTTGTTCTTTAGTGTTTAACGAGCATGACAAAGACACAAAGTACACTCAGAATATTTTTCATGTTCAGGTCCAGAGCACGAAAAAGAGAAAACTAAGCTCATACCAGGAGTTCCTTTTCCGTAAATTTAGTCCCTCAAGTCCGAAAAAGTGATAAACCTATTCCTGAGAATACTCTTCTAAATTCAAATAGAAAAGAGAGAGATCCTTTCTCGTATTATTCTGCATGGTCCGAGAAAGAGATAACCTACCACCAATGCGGATGCCCATTCACATATTCTTAACAAGCTTGAATGGACAAGTTAACTCGAAAGTCAAGTCTGTTTTTAAGGAGTCAGACCTGGGCCTAAAGAAACTCCATAAGGGAGGGGAGTCCTATAAAGGGATAGCTTGTAAAAAGAGACTAAAAAATAAGCTCTATTTGGCGTGAAAAATAGCTAACGGGATACCCTGTACCTGAAACAACTGCAGCATGAGTATCAGAAGACAACAAAGGTTTGAAATGAGGATACTCATGAAAAGAAGGTCCTATCCATGGAAGAACGATGGTAAAGACAGGGAACTAATGGTTTAAAATACCATAGTCCATGGAAAAAATGTTAATTGCTAAGGTTAACGTGGATTAAATATAGATGCAAAAATTCATTGGAAATGTCAAAAACCACCCTATAGGAGCAAAAACGCTTTGTAATGATGAAAAACCTGTTACAAAGGAAAAAAGAGATAGGGTATTAGTTGAATACATTTCGAACTATAGGGAAAAACCTACTTTTAGAAATATAATTTCTATAAATAGTTCAAAAATTAAAACAAAACTCACCATTTTGATTTTTAGCCATAAGAAGCAAGTTTTTACCTCTACCTTCATTCAATCGGTGTGGACAATCTAGTGGATGAAATCCGATTCCACAAATTGTAGGTAAGCCTACACCCCGAGCTCTTCAATTTGATCCTAACAATTTTCAAATTTGAGTCCCAATTTCAAATTTTTAAGCATCCTAAAGCATGTCACGCTATGTACGCGGGTTCACTAAGTTGAAACTCGCGTACACGTGTTCTGTATGCGGGTTTCCTTTAGAGACAGTCGCGTACAGTATGCGACATGTCTAACTAGACAGTCGCATGTACTGCATGAGGATAAAAAGCTAAATTGAGGAAAAAATATTGAAATTTTATATGAAATTGATGATTCATAATACTTTTTTTGCTAGGTGTGAAGATGGTGTTGGAATGGAGGGAATGGGAGCATGAAAATATGGACCAAGAAGTGCTCCAAAGTGCACCCACCGTTCATGCTTTACGAATGAGTGGGTTATTAAAATTCTTTTGTACATTACCAATGTGGGCCAATGTCCATTTACTGGAGTTCATGATAAACTATTGGGACCATGATTTAGGGATGTTTGACCTACAGGGTGAGACTTTGGAAATTACTTTTGAGGACATATATTTTATTGCCGGCCTGTCACGACGAGGAGCACCGGTCAACTTAGAGGGCACCGGCAGGGGCGGTGATCCTTTAAGTGTCCAGAACTACATTGATGTGTACTACACACCTGCTACCCAGAAGAGAGGGAGTTGTGTCCCTATTGCACATATCCATGATTTTACACTATAGGTACTGACCAGCACCATAGTGAGGGTTGCAGGATCCTCTTCATCACATCTACGAACACATAACCAAATGACGTTGGCGATGGATTGTACGCAGGGTGCCCTATATGATTGGTGTTCAGGAGTTGTCCCAATTATGAGAAAACAACTCTCTGATTGCAAGAGAGGAAGGCAGAAGAACTTTGGGTATTCTAGCATATTGGTTGCCTTCTTCTTCGAGAGAGTACCAGGGTTGAGCCCTGCCATACCCCTACCAGTCCAATCTCCATGTCAGCCTAGGCTGAGCAGATGGGGAGACATATTCCTCTGTCAAGGAGGAGGAGGCTCAGTGCAGAGTGTGTACGATGATGACTTCTACTTCTGGTGGGAGTGGCAGCTACCGGCACTAAAACAGTTTCCGTATGCTGGAATGGATTTTTGAGGTGATCCAGACCTTGTCCTCCCTCCAAGAGGAGCATGGGGAGAGCTAGGTAATTTTTTAATTTTCAAAATTTTCAAAATTTTTATGAATTTTAAAATGATAGATATATACATATGTATAAAATTCCTAACCCTATAAACATGTCGAAAAACAAATATTGGACTGGTCCGCCCTTAGGGGCATCCACGTATGTTTGTTCGTTCTGTCGTAGGCGAAGACCTGGGGCTTATTAGGTTTCTGAAGGGGAAGTTGGCCAGGATTACCTAGAGATTTCCCACTTTGCGGATAGAGCATATCCCAGCCGCCATGCAGGAGTTTGTGGTTGGAGTTCCACTTGTCTAGTTACGCCTTTTGAGGCGGGTGGCCAGAGCATTTCTTGTATACATAAATGCTATGGAGGCTATTGAAGCTGAAGAGGCTGAGGAAGCCAGAGTACAGAGAGACCATGGGGACCAAGGTGGTCCAAGTGACCAGGGTGGTCCTGCTTAGATCTAGGACATTTTGATGGACTGCGATCCACATTTTGTATATTTTTTGTATATTATACAGTTATGACTGGATTTGAGGATCAGACTCGAACTATCTATAGACAGATACTCACACACACACACACACACACACACACACACACACACACACACACATATATATACATATATATTGATTTCGGTTTATTTACAATTGTTTTTTATGTGCATGCTGTATATTTTTATGAAATGTGTGTTAGATGCCAATCTAAAATGTAATTAGCATATGCATCAGTCAATGAATTTTGATTTCTTGGAATGTGATTGAATATAATAAATTCAAAATTCCTTTCCAATAACCTAACTTGCATGAAATGACGTAATAGAATAGGGTTTCGCACCTGAAAAGCTCGATTGAGCTGGGAAACCACCAATTGAGAGTCCAGACGGACTTCTAGCTGGGTGATACCACGTGACAAAGCATCCCGTAGAAGCTCAATTACAGCCCTATATTCAGCAACATTATTAGAAGCAAGACCTAAGCAAGCGCTTCCTGCAGAGACTAGCTATCCCGAGGGAGAGTAAATGACCCACGCTGCTGAAGCTGGATTACAAGTGTGGCAATTGGCGCCATCAGCGAAACCTAGATACCTCTCAGAAGACATCTGCAACAACCAGTAGATGGTATAAAAACAAAACCGACAACCTAATGTACATAAAAATACATACAATAAAATACAAGAAAAAGCGCTAAGCCTAGGCATAGTACTTTTTCAGATAGAGCCCATTTCTAGGCTCAAATAGCTTGTTCCCATCAAAATCAATTAACTCATATGCACGCTTCTTTAAGACCTTCGACACGACATAAGGCCCTAACCACATGGCCTTGAATTTTCCTACCCCCAAGGGTTCTTTGTCTTGGTCCCAAAGCAAAACAAGTTCCCCCTCAGAGAAAATTTGAGGTTTGACCGACTTATCATATTGATTTTTGAGCCTATTCTTGTGAGCTTGATTAGCAGTCAACGCATCTCTACGCTATTCATCAAGGTGTTCTAAATGTACCAGACATTCTTCAAGCTCTGTCGTATCAGGTAACACATGAATATCTATTTTCAAAGATGAGATTTCACATTCAACCGAGGTAACTGCTTACACTCCATGAACAAGTTGGAAGGGGAAGAAACCTGTAGCAGTTTTTACAGTAGTTCGGTACGCACAAAGAGCAGGATATAGCATGATGTGCCAGTTAGAATGAGCTGCATCAATTGTACGTTTGAGGATGGTCTTCAAAGTCTTGTTTACAACCTCAACCTGACCGTTTGCTTGTGGATCGTATGAAGATGAATGTTCTTGTCTAAATCCAAGCGTAGTGGTCAGTTCCGTCATCATGCTATTTTGAAAATGACTGCCATGGTCAATGACAATCACTTTGGGTATACCAAACTGTGCAATAATCTGATTGAATACGAAGAAAGTTGTTGTTTCCCCATCGGCTTTAAAAGTAGGCATTGCCTCTGCCCATTTCGTAAAATAGTCAACAGCGACAATAATATATTTATGCCCCCCGACCGAGGTTGGGTTGCATGTCACGTAATCAATCCCCCATTTCATGAAGGGGCCTACCGAGACAACAAGAAACAACGGAGCGGGATGTGATCGCATTTTCCTGGTGTAAAGTTGACAAGGATGACAGTGCTTCACCACTTCCACACAATCTTTGAATATTGTGGGCCAGAAATAACTGGCATGTAGTATCTTCTGGGCCATTGCTAACCTAGATAAATGACCCCCACACGCTCCACTATGGGAATCATTCAGGACAATCTTCGCTTCCTTATGAGTAAGACATCGACGCAAAATGGAATCTATCCCTCTTCGATATAACTTATCTCCTATGATGAGGTAGTTCTTAGCATGAAGGCATAATTTACATCATTCCTCCCATGAGGAAGATGCAGGATACTTCAAAGTCTGGAGATATATAAGGATATCCCCATACCAAGGATCAGAGGTGGATATCAAAAAGATATGCTTATCTGGGAATGAGTCATCTTCAACGGCTACATATTCTTTAGTAGGAAATTCTACTATAAGTTCAGCAAAAACTAAGGAATTTTTAGACTCAGCAAACTAAAAATCCAAGTCAAACTCTTGGAGAATGACTATCCATTTGTTGAATTGAACCCCAAAAATCTGTCGGGACAAAACATATTGAAAAGGATTCACATCCGCCACTACTGTTGTGGTCCTTAGTAAAATGTAGTGGCGTAACCTCTAAACAGCATAGACAGCTGCTAAGGGTAATTTCTCAATGTGGGAGTACCTGACTTCAGGTCTGGCCAAAGCATGGATAAGATAGTAAACGACATGCTCTATGAGCTTATCATCCTCCTGGACCAGTACTACCCCAATGGTCGACTCGGACGCGGCCAAATACAATATAAAATCCCTAGAGTAATCTGGCGGACGCAGTAAAGGTGCTGACAACAAAGATTTTTTCAATGCCTCGAAAGCGAGTTGTGCAGTTTCATCCCATACAAATGGGGTGTCCGGTTTAAGTAGGAACATGAAACCCTTGGTAATCTTGGCATAGTTAACGATAAAACGTCGAAGAAAATTAGACTTCCCTTGCAGGCTTTGAAGTTGCCTGATAGAACGAGGAGGAGGCAGATTTACAATGGCCTCTACTTTTAATGGATCCACTTGGATGCCTCTATTAGAGACAATGAACCCAAGAAATATTTCTGACTCGACACAGAACACGCGCTTGTGGGGATTCAAGCGGATTTTATAGTATCTGCATCTCTCAAATATCAACCGTAAGTGATCTACATGTTGAATCCTCTTATGAGAATGTGCAGGAAAATCAACAAGGTAAGGGTTCGACAATGGCTTCGATATCATGGAAGGAAAATTTCATAGCCCATTGAAAGGTTGCCCCAGCATTTTTCAATCCAAAGGGCATTTTTTTGTACACGAAGGTACCCCAAGGACAAATGAAAGCAGTTTTATGTTGGTCTTCCGGTTTTATTTGAATTTGATTGTATCCGGAGAAACCATCCATAAACAAGACCACTTCACTTCCCGCACAAGCATCTATAATCTGGTCTATAAATGGCATGGGATAGTTGTCCTTAGGACAGGATTTATTCAAATCTCTGAAGTCAGTACAAACACATATGGTCCCTTGCTTCTTATCAATAGGAACACGGTTGGATACCCATTCTGTCAGAGATATGGGATAAATAAAACCAGCCTTCAACATTTTTTCAACTTCAGCTTTCACAGTCGCCTCTTTACGCGGGTTAACAGGTCTTAACTTTTGTCGAACAGGTGTGGCATCAAGATATGTTTGGATCTCATGTTCAACAATCGATGGATCAATTCCTGGCATCTCCTCATATGACCAGGAAAAGACATCGCGGAATTCCTTAAACAAGGCAGTATAGATAGCAATCTCTTTAGGAGATCAGTTTGCACCTATATATATGTTTTCCACGACATCAAGATTTACAGAGATGTTGATAGGGATAGTAGCGAAAATATTTGCCATATTCCCCTCGGCAAACATTCCTTCCCTGGGTAAGGGATTGATGGGTGTATCAACATCATCTGACAGTCTCATATGAAACTCTTGATTTTCTATTCTACTGAGCTCTGGAATAAAATAGGATCGATGGTGAAGATCTTCATAGATCTTACCACATCCATTCATGGCTTCCAAAATGGCTTCATCAGTAGGTAAAACCATATCTAAACAGTCCGTAGAGTGCAAAGAGTTTTCCACCTGCGTCGGCAAATAGACTTCTTCTAGGTCCTCCGAGACTATGAGAGGATCTGGAATGGGATCAACAGTGGTTTGAGTGATAGCTTGGTAAGCTACTTCCACTACTGATAAGGGAACTTCCGGTTCATGGGGCGAAGGGAGAACCCAAGGATGAGTCCTATCAACAACCATGGCTATGGACTTCCCCACACTAGTAGAACCAATATAGTTAATCGGGGCTGGAAGATCAAATGTGCCCTTCAATGATGCATACATTCCAGCCCCCAAGCTCTGTGCAGTAGGTTTGACCTGATCAACCAATGGCACAATGGACTCATTAGACTCTAAACAACCTTTTCGATTAAAATCAAGTTGGTCAATAGTAACCAATTTTTCTTCATGTGGAAAAACCACTACCCGAAAGACAGCCGACGCAATAGCGGACATGGCATAAGTCCAGTTTCTTCCCAGGAGCAAATTATAGTCCAAAGGTGAATCAATCACTTCCACCTCAACAGACACTACTTTCCCTACCAGTTTAATTTCAAAATCCGGTAGGATACCATGCGGATGGAATGACCTTCCATCGAAAGCAGTAAGTAGAGTGTTTGATGGGACCAGCTCTGGGGATCCGAGAGCTTTCCAACAGGACAAGCACATAACACATGTAGAAGCACCCTCATCAACAACTACCCTTCCAATGGTCTTTCCACCATGGATGACATCTATTGAGAAGGATACATGGTAAGGTAGGCGAATTTTAACATCAGATAAATGAAATTTTGCCATGAGACTCGATGAGTCCATGCTGCCTAAAGCTGCTAAGAGGGAATCCTGCTAGGCAGGACAGCTCTATAACACCTCTAAAGCTGACATTGCACACGAGGTTTGGGCTAGATCTTCAACCATAGAGTAGTTTGAAGAAGCCCTAGCATTAGGGTTATGCGAGGTCTTCTTGAAGACACCTTTCGGTATCTTCGGCATAGTTTCAGCAGGCTTCTCGATCGTGAGAGGGTTAGAAGTTTCACCTATAGCCTTACCCTTCTCAGAAGTCTCTTTCTCATATTTTTTATTCCTATTCTGTAACAAAGTCGAAGATCGGACCATGTTGATATAGTTTGGGTCAGGGGCATTTTCAGTGCCCCCTGCTACATTAGAAGCTGAAGTAGAGTTCTACCTTTGGGGAAAAGGATCCTTCAGGACAGCCGGTTTTTGAGCTTTAAGTAGCTTCTAGGATTGTTCCATAAGGGGACAAAGGTGAGTAAGGTGATCCTTGTGGCACAACTTACACGCGAATTTAACCTTCTTCTTTTCTTTCTTGCCCCCATCCGCACTATTCACGGGTTTCTGCTTGTTTTGGTTTCCCTCTCCTTTCTTTCCTCTCTTTTTCTTCCCATCGGGCTGCTAATTGCCCTTTTGAGAGGTCTATGCAAAAAAATTTGCACTCTAGGGGGAGGGGGCAGCCTTTGCTGCCTCCGCCGTAGAATGCTTGACAGACAACTGATGAATTTTTTTAGCCAAAGACTCTACGGTGGAAGAGTTTACGGACCCAACCACACCATCAACATGGGGTCCAGGCTTAGCCTTCTCCACATCATGGGTAGGCCTCGGTGCCTCAGGGATAATCTCATACAAGATCCTAGATTGTGAATAAATCAAATCCAATTGCTGGGCCTTGAGAATGGCTTCTTCTTCATTCGTCACTCCTGAGGTGGATACGTCCTTAGATATGTAGGGCAACAGGGATTTAAGGAACCACTCTAGTAAGAACTCAGAAGGAATGGTGGCTTTTATAAGGCTCTTTCACCTCCTCCACTCTTGAATATGATCCGAGATGTGGGTAGCCTTGTTCTGCCTAAAGGTAGATAACAAGTCCATTCCGAAATCATATCGGACCGGAAGCTGAAAGTGGCTAAGGAATGCACTAGCCAAGTCCCAAAAACTACTGAAAGCAGTAGAAGGCAACTCAATGTACCATTTTTCCATGGTACTTGTTAAGGTTCTCTGGAACATCCTCAACCTAACTAAATATTCATTCAGTGAATTTGAAGAACACCATAAATGAAATGTGGTGGCATGAGCCCCAGGATATTCACCAACTTTACGTTTGAATTTAGGGATGTCCAGTGGCAATTTGGTGGGAACATGTGGCCATGAGGGGTCATGCCTCATCGGTTCATTCATAAAATTAGACAAATCTGGCAAGTTTAACGTTTCCAGGAATGGAATCTTGGGTCGAACCGGGGCACTAAAAGTTCCAGTCTTGGGATTAGAGGGACTTGCCCCTGAATGCCCATAAGTAAAGGTGGGGTTGCCCCTTGCCACTGGTTGCGAAGTGGATGGATTACTTTGAAATGGATTCCATTCGTAAGCCATAGTGTTGTGAGTGGGAGGTGTAGTATAACGGGTTCGGGCCGTCCCAATCAAAACTAGGGTCTAAAAAATAGGAGCAGGTATCCCTCCGCTAAATAACGAAAAGGGAGAGCTCGTAAACGGGGCCGAGACCGGAGTTTGAAAACTTTGCCCATACGAGGTATTATTTCCAAACTGCACTCCTACATAAGAAGGTGATCAGCCTATGTATGGAGTGGATGGGGGAATGTGTCCCCCATTCCAAGGAAAACCTTAGACGAAAGCCGAGGATCCTACCAGACCACTCTGGGCAGTGTATGTGAAGGAGGAAGGAACAGTAGGTATACTAGCAATCCCAATAACCATGTCACTAGAAGCATCTGCTAGGCTTGAGTGAACTGACGGTTGGACCACCCGGCTCGCTGGAGTCAAAGGCGTAGAAGGTATGCTAGATCTAGGGGCACTTACCGGGGGAGGTAGTACCCCTTCAGCTGGAACGGCTAAGGTGAAAAAAAAAGAACTTTCTCTCACAGTAGACATAATCCTACCCACAGGGACACCTAAAATAGGTGAATCAAAAGGTCTAACATGGACGATCACAGGATCATTTAAGTCAATCAAGGGTGTGTTAAAATTCCTTGCAAACTCATCAGTATGCAAGTCTTCTATCTCAATTGTGTCAAAATCAAGACGGTTAGCTATAAGTGATGGTTCACCTGGAACTTCACTTACTCCTATCGGTTCAAATGAACCGTCTGTGTCCAATCTCCACCTTTGGGGTGGAGGTGGAGGTTCCAATGTGACGAGAGGAGGAAGGTTTTGCAACCTTCTTGACCTTCTTATAGGTTGGTCCTCCACGATTGAAAATTTAACAAATCAAACCCTAAGGCCAACTAAACACAGACAAAACCACAGAGAAAACACTACGAAATTTCCTAAAGCCTCAAATAATCAACAAGGGTCAAAGATATGCTTTCCCAAAGAAAGCTGAAGAACGGTTACTTGGCGTCCTTGAAGTGGTTCTTAGGCATAAGCAAAGGAATCACCCACCGCCCTCCTACACTTTCAACAAGAGTTACCTTCCAAGCCCATCCAAGGTGAACCAGAAATAGCCTTCCAGTTTACCTAGGTATGAACCCTACATGTCAAGAGACTAAAGGCTACCTTAGCTATACCAACAGTCTAGGGGGACAGTCGCAAGCCTGACTCGTACGAATGGGCAGGGTAGATAAGCCCGAAACTCTATCTAGGTTAGAATCCCCAGATGTGTAAAAGTCCTTATTTACATTTTGACAAGGAATCGTAGGGTTATCTCCTCAGTCCAATGCCTCCACGCGGCCTCGTGCTTGACTCCCTTTTGAGAGGAGCTTCCCAGATACAATTGATAAAGACAAGGATTTACCTATTGAATGGTCCACTACATCTAAATTTTAAAACTTATGGGAAGTTTACACTTCCTATCCCACAAGTCTAGCCTAAGCTAGTAGGTGAATGGCCCTAAAAAATAAAAATTACTAGTAAATTTTAATTATTGCGTTCATTTTAAATGGCTATTTCTTACTCATAAGGAAATGGAGTGATGAACTATGGTGTTTTTGACTCGATAAGAAATAAAAAAGAAAAGGTGTATTTTTTTTCAAAGCAAATTACCACTACTAAAGCAAACTTCTTTTTCTTTTTGTAAATATAAATTGATGAACAAATGCAACGATAAAGAGAAACTAAGACTATATTTTTGTAGTTTTGAGATTATATTTTAAAACTGAAATGAAAACTACTTATGCAAGAACAAATGCAAAAGCTTGAAAATGTTTTTCTTTTCACTTTTTAAAATGCTCAAACACTACTATGCACCTAAAATGCACTAAACTTGAGTATACTTGGACCAAATAAACTGTATAAAGCAAGCAAATTGAAGTAAACAGATTAATAAGACCAAAAATCAACCAACAAAGGAAGACTTGGAACCCTAGCTTGGGTGGGTACAATGACAAGAAATCACTGAAAACACACAAAGGTAAGTGGCAAACCAATCACTTCTGGGAAAAACATTGCCCAAAACCCTGATCATTGTTTCAGACAAAAACACTTCAACCTATAACCGAAACAGGAAAAGCTAGTTCAAAATGCAAACAGAAGACAATCCAAATAAAAGAAATTCAAGGGATTTATAGGAAAGCACAAGGTGTGGCCATCAAGGCCATCAAAATAACAACACAGTGTTTATAAGGAGGGCCAACTAACAAACACGAATCACAAAAGGACAGGGACAAGCAAACCCTATCCCAAAAACCCCTATTTCAAGGCTTGTACATGACTGTGTATAAGGGCAACTCGCGTACTATACGCGACTGTCCTAGAGAGAAACTTGCGTATGCAGCCCTTTGTACATGACTGTGTATAAGAGAAACCCGTGTACAGGTACAAAATTTTCTCCAAAAGAAGGAAAATCCACAAGGCCTTCAAACACTATGGTAAGCATGAACTCGGACAAGATACCACACACAAACTCAAGGCAAAGACTAGTCAAGGGTAACATAAATAACCTATAGCAGTCTGGGCTCCCCAGCAGAGTCGCCAATTCTATTGTTCAGGAATAAACACCTTATAACCAAAGGTCTCGGGTTACCAACGTACTCTTAAAACTTGCAGGAAATCAACTTTAAAGTTTAGAAAGGAAACAGGAAGATAGAATGGACTCACCCGATTCACGACGGTTGATCCAAGCTTTGTCTTCTCCCACTCTACTCCTCCTCCAAAGCTTTTAGGGATGTTTCTCCTTCACCTGTAAAGAGCAAATCCTCCAAGTGCAAGCTTATACATGTATATAGGACAAGTTAGATAAAAAGTGTATATAGTGCTTAATCATAAATATTCATCCAACCATGATACACGAAAGATATACAACACACATTTGGAATAAGGATTCTCTTTATTAACAATAGTGAATGAGTTAAGGTTACAACCCAACGCCTGAAACAAGGACTCCTCTGCAACCAAAGGATTCTGAGTTCTGCTGCTCCAAAGACTTTTGAATAGATACCACCAGCATAACTTTTCTCTCCAAGTATGATTGATTAATTCCCTCCCCAAGGCCTTTATTTATACTTAGTGAAATAAGACAGTTTCGAAGGTTGAGGAGGTTGAGACAGTTAAGATGGTTATTGTTTAGGGCTTAACAAATCTCAAATAAGCGCAATTTATTATTTTTAATGTCAAGGGAAGGTATACACGAGTATTGATACTGGCAACCCACGTATGGCACGCGAGTTGCTATAAGGGAAACCCGCATACAGATCTGTACACGGGTTGCAATGACAAATACTTACGTACAATATGTGACATGCTGTAGGAAAAGTCGCATATGTACGCGGGTTGCTTATAGGAAAAGTCACGTACAACAATTGACATATTAAAAAAGTAAAAATGGCAAGTTGGATGGATAGTGAATGTATTTCATAACATGCCCATCTATAGTGTTTTAGGCAACCTTCAATCCATAAACGTCCTTTTGTGTGCCAACATAGGGAATGTCGGCATTTAGACGGAGAATTGCCATTTGGGTTGATAACAACAGGGTATAATGTTGAGGTTTCTAGGGAATTTTCCAAGAAGTTTACGAGTACAAGGATTTATTTCGCTATTATCATCTTTGACGTTTCAGAAACTTCCATCATAGAAGCTATTGGGTTATCTGTGGATGGAGATAAGTGGTTTACAAAATTCCCTTTTGAGGTTGACATGAATCTATTCCTTCTTCTAGGCCATGAAACCCTAGATTGGAACAAAGGAATTCACATGGATGCATTAAAAGAGGAATGGAAACATGTATTAATTATTATTCAGTGATATATCACTTGTGAGGATAATTTTGCAACGATCTATCGATATCACTTGCACTTTCTCCATCATGTGGCATGGGTATCAAGTTTAAACCTACCCTTCTATCTTCTTAAAAGCCTATAAAAAATGGCAGTCTGGATAATAAATCATCCATACCATATTCCTCACGGTATTTTCCATCATGGTTTAATCAAATTATTGATTGTTAAAGAGTTGGAAAAGAAAGCATGGACCTAGATGCATCTTCTATTATGGTCGGGTTTTAAGGTTGAAAGGTCGAGGAAGAATATATATAAACCACAATGAAACTAAGGAGTTACAAGAAGAGGAAGAATATATTTAAAATACAAGAAGGGTTTGAATATGAAAAGGTTGTGTCAGAAGTGGATGCAAAGGGCGATTCAAACCTATAGGAAATGGTAATGAATCTTAGCACCCCTAGTTCCATAGAGGAAATTTCAGTCGTGAAAAGTATGTGAACAACAAGCATTCTAGAACCTGAATCTACAATTATTAAGAAAACTTACACTCATGTCATGAATTCTGAAACAGTCAAATGGAGACCAAATACTAGGCCTACAAATAAAGGTTTCTTAACCCTAGGCTTCAAGAAGAAAACACGATTGACATTGAAGAATATAATAGCAAAGAAGACACTCAATATAAGAGTATCAAGGTATGTTATCTAAATTTCATGTCCCAAATTTTTCATTGGGTCACAATGGCCTAATCACATTTTCCATATTCATGAGAATTTGTCAAATTGATGCTAAGGGTCAAATAATTGCCAAGGAGGAAAATTACTAGTTTCCTAGGTTGGGGGTGGAAACTTTTCAAGTTGGAATAAGGGGGGAAATAAATGATGTTAAGAAATTAGAATGAGATAAACATTTAATAATCTATCTTATTAAATAAATACAATATAAAATTTAAGTGCCAATAGAGCATGGAGACACATGGAGACTATGGGGCCCACACAAGCTAGAAAATCAGTGCCACATGGCATCCCCCTCTTGCAATTTCGAATCCATGGGAGGAATAAAGGTTCTTGGATGATTTAGATGGATAATAGACTTTTCCATATGCATCAAAGGTATAATTTTGGATTAAATGTAACTTACATGGGAAAGGAAGAGTCATTTTGGAGCTAGTGAAACACTAGGACTAGATTCCCTAGCTCTATGACAACAATGATGAAGATGCTATGACACCTATGACACAAATCAGATATGAAGGATAAAATATGACATATCTAATATTTCAGGTTGAAATATACTATCCAAGAGAGCTCTCATGTGATTTTTGGAAGCTCAATGGGCTCCTACTCAAATTTGGGGAAGGTGGAAGGCTAGGAAAGAGCAGACACATGTCAATTCATGAGAAAACACCCTAATTCGACTTGGATTGAGTTTTTGAATAGATTGAGAACATTATAAGGCTAAGTAATTTTATAAAATACAGGAACCAACCAAGATAATGGCTTTTTATCATTTGATAAATTGTCATTTGTGAATTGTGAGAGCTAGTGGATGACTAGTTTTCTTGCCTTAGCCAATTTCGAGGGTGAAAGATTCCCGTCCAAGTTGGTGTTTGGAGAGGCCACTAAGGTATTTCATGTAGATTTAATGGATTCTTATTTTCATTTGTAAGATACAGGAAATCATGTGGATTCTTCTATTGCGGCACTCTCTCTCAACTATTTCCAATTTTCACACCATATTCATGCCAATGGAGGGATTGAGCTTTGGGTGAGCTATTGATCTCTTTGGGGAAGATTATAATGCCAAATATATTATGTTTTGATGTATATTATATTTATTTCAATTTCATAATACTCTCAGGTCTAAATACCCAAAATAATTCATGTAAACATGTTGAACAATGAAGAAATAGTGTCATTTCCCCACTATCTTGTTGTGAACTATTGTAATGATGATGATTTAGAATTGGGAGAGCCTTTAATGGTCCATTTATGATTGTAATAAATTTAATATTCTCTTTTATTCATTCATATAAATTTTCAAGTCGAAATTCCCAAGAGTTGTATGTCAAAAAGACTTTTAATGAGCAAACAATGGCCATTTCCACTCTATTTTGATATATGCCATGGTAATGCTTATTATTTCGAATGGAGGAATGTATATATAATGAATGTATGGTGGATATACTTTAATTAACATGTATTTAAATTCTCATGTTCGGTACTTAAGCATTGGAATCCATTTTACTTATTTTTATTGCATTGGGAGAAAATTTGGTGCATTTTCCCCAAGGGTCGATATTGTGACTTGGGAGTTGTTTTGGAAAGAGTCATAAAATCCTGTATAAAATTAACCATGATGCATATGAAAATTTTAAAATGTACCTTACACATCCCTAGCCTCTTTTCAGAAATTCTAGTGACTTTGGGACCATTTGAGAAGCCATTTCCAGCAATTACCCATGGGAATTGGAGCCCCAATTTGCTAGTAAAGACTCATAATTTGAACAGAACATTAAAAAAAATTGTAGAAGTAATTGGGGGGTCATATAACATCCCTGAAAATCATATTTAATTTATATTATCATTCTTGTACCTTCTGATAAAATTTGGAATCATTTGGGTCAATTTGGAGGTCTAGACGTCAAAACTAGTCAAGGTTCGAAATTGGAAAAAAATGAAAAAAATGGTCATTTAATAAAATTTAAAAAAGGGACATTACAGTCATATCAGAGAATGATCTTGGAAATTTATGTGGTATAATATTTATGAGGACAATAATTCAGGGACCACCATTAGATATTGAAACCCAAAATTGCTTTTGTTGAAGAGGAAACAATGACTAGGGATGAAAGGGGTACCTCATATGATGGTGAGGAGATAATAAAAAGAAGGGAAACTATCCTTGAAGACATGGAAAAGAATATTATGAAAGGCATTTTTGGCTATCCAAAGTTGGAAAAAATATATTGATTTTGAGAAAACCAAGGGGGAAAATGCATCAACTTGCTTGAAGGCGCAAAAGGAGGATACCCATGAACCACCTAGTTCTCAAATAGGTGAAGTAGAAGAAGTAGTAGATGAAGAGGATTGAAATTCACTCCAAAGTGACTCTGAAAAATGTGAAAATACATCACATAAGTATGAAGAAGTTTCTATTAAAAATACTGAAGATCATTTTGAGACACATTCTACCTTGGATATGAAACAAAGAGAATCTACTGAGGGATGCTTGAACTATCAAGAAGTACCTATTGATCGGTGCTCACACCTCTATGTTAGTTACATAGAGATCACTTTTGAAAGATTTTCTGCAAGCCAAACTTCCATTAAACATGAAAATGAAGACCTTGTAGAGGGGGCCACTTGACCTCTTAAATGTCATCATAATTGTACAATTATATAGTTTAGAGAGATACTAACAAATGAGTAGTTGGAGTGGGTACAACTTCTCCAACCTCTATCATAATGTATAAATAAGAATAAAAGATGAATACAAAGGTGGATTGGACGTCCCTTCCCAATACTTGTCTTTGATGGATGTGTATGAGCGTTTATTGCATGCTTGAATGTGATGTGAAAGCCTAGCTTTCAACATCTGGCATCGTTGTCATCTTCTTTTGGATGGGTGACAGCAGCAACAAAAGAGGAGTGGTTTGAACCTAGAAGAGAATGTGATATGCTTGGAAGAGCCTGCAAGAAAGTGCTTGGATAAAGAAAACACCTGCAAATTGGAAGATAAGATTTTGTTACGTCTTTATCAATTTTCATTTGTTATTTAATCACATTGAAGAGATTGTTATAGTATGACAAGGGCTACTAGTTATGATGATTTGCAAAATATATTGATAATATATATGAAAGGGACTGTGTAGAATGGAGATCCGTCGACCATTATGTGAGCAATTTTTCTGACTGACCAATAGTTTACCAACCTTATATCACTCTACTTGTTCACAGTCATGTATATTATGGTAGATAACCATCGACCAGATGGATACTAAGAATTATGTCATTTAAATTTATCTAATACAACTGAATAGTATACTTTCATATGTTGTCGTGGAGCAATTACATATATATATACATATTATCACTTTTTGATGTAAATTATTTGAATTAATGATTGATTTTTTTATTTTGGTCGATCTCAAAGTGATCCCATTTTATGTTAAATTCAACTGATTTTAAAATTAATCCATATACTTCGTAAGTTTGGTTGAAGACCAGCTGGTCACTTTATTGTTCAATGTAGAAGTTTGTAAATAATCTTGTTGGATACCATCGACGAACTACCATTGATAGATTAATGTATTGCAATAGCAATCGACCTGGGATGTATCCTTCATGTTAGAAAGTTGTCTGTCGGCTATGCAATATTCATGAGAAAACCAAGCAAACTTGCAAGAAGAAAAAAATGATGAAAGCGTGACTCGATACTCCTTGGTTGCTGCGCTAATGAAGATGTTGCAAAAATGTATGTGTTTCATTACGTCGTCATGCTTGGTGAGTTTCATCCGCTTGGAGGGGTCAAATCGGTTTTGACCTACGAGACGAAGGAGTTCCCCGTCTATAAGCAGGAAGACACTGAGATTGGGGGCAAGTTACGGTGAGTATATGGGAAGGAGAACGCGATCACTGAAGCTCATAATGACGGTGGTGTGTTGCATGGCTTTGTCAGAGATCCCGTAGGAGCGCCTTGGATTGTATGAACCCTCACTTGACAAAGATGCTTGCAGAGTTGGATTCGTTGCAGAGCTCTCAGGAAAGGTGAGTCAAAAACTGTTATGGGTGCCATTGAAATTCTGAAACACATGTCACATCGTGGTGCTTTGTCTCATCATTCAAATTTTTTATAAGTCATGCAATTTGTCTACACATGTTGTCTGCAATATTCTCATATCGATGATGTTGATGCCATTTTGGAAGCTTCTGATTTCTATGGCCTGTAGTGTATGATGAAAGTGTGATTATTTTGATTGCTTGTGAAAGTCATCTGACCACTCCATGGTTGAACATTCAGCGTCAAGAAACTGACTAATGTCAACCTACAACTGACTGATATCGACCTCCAACATACTGATACAACCAACGTCAATGGTGTCATCTACAGACCACTGCATCTCTGAATCCAACTGATATAGTGTATGAAGAATTGTTATTGCTGAGGAGGAAAATAATTTTGAAAAGTTTCATATCGACTACGAGCTCTATCCATGGAATCCAGTTGACCCAAGTAGTACAACAGTCCATTGATATGCCATTAAATCTTGGAGAAAATCTGTCTATCAAGAGCATTTAAAATTTAGATGTGTAAAGGAGATCCGACTTGTGTTAACATCTACTAACATGTATTTTAATCATGATATGTCAAATGAATTTAGCATCAAAGACTCATTTTAGTAGGTCTTCACGCTTGTCAAAAGAATGATAAGTTCAGTCACCCAATGAGGAAACATATCAAAAAATCAGAAGCCGACCATCCGAGTCGATTTGTAGCCGACCAAGTGAAAGCATGTTTTAATTAACATAGTTATTATGTCGAATGTCTCAATCCATGGGGGTGAACACCAACTGCCAGATATCAATCCATGGCATAGAATATATAGTCGATCAGATGCTTAGAAGAATTCATGTTGGTTGGTCCCATAATTATAATCCATTGTCATGTATATGCACTAGATCAGCATCGCTTGTTGTCGTTGATGGAAGAATGGCTGCTAACTTGTCGATATTGTAAAAATATATAAATGTGGTGATTGGTCGAGTCCTAGTCTGATGGTCAAAGTTACTTTTTGGTCGAGGAAAAACATGTATGTCCGGTATATATATGTCATTGATGTCGGTTATTACATAGTCAAAAAAATTAAATTGATTTGGGATTTGTACCTTTAAGAATTTTTTCCTAGGAAATGTTTATATGTCTTGTAGTTTTTTTTTTCTAGTACTGAGTGTTTCATGCTAGGGAAACAACCTCTGTTCGCAATGGATGAGAATTTCCCAGAACATCTTCTACTGTAACCTCTCCCTGACCATTGAATCTTGGGAGATAATTCTGATAATCTCCACAAGGAAGGGAATTTAGAGGTTGGGGTAAGACTAATGGGGCATATCTAGCAGCTACTATAACATCCATCATGTTAAGAGGTTGAGCTGCCATCTTTGGAGTGGCTTGAGAAAAGGATGATTGGACTTGTGTAGTGAGTGGTTGTATCTGTGAAATAAATGGTATTTTGATTCCTATTTGGATAATAGTATTTTTACTAGTCAGGGGTGTGTAAGGTGATGACAAAGACTTTAAGTAATCAAATTGTTTAGAACTTAAAATGTCTTCTTTAATATGATCAACCGACAAAGGATTTAAATAAACTATGAAGCTATCAACTTGACTAGGATTTTGAAATTCAAGGATAAGGATAGATAACTCTTCCTTCCTTTTTTCATCTTTGACTGTTGATAAATTTGAAAAAGAATAAGGATGGATGAATTGACTTGATGACTCAGAAACTGATGTATCTTGAAGAATACATTCTGATGTAGAATTAATATTTTGTCTAGATTCCCTCAACAATATCTATGGATATGGAACAACTGGATGCAAAGGAGATGAAGGATTTCCCCTAGTTCATATTCTCTTGGAATACATTGTGATAATTGTTGAATAGTTGGTGAATCTAGTCTACAATATTTCTAATTATGTTCATCTTCCAAAATAAAACTTAAAAACACTGAGGGAAGATCTACTTTCATTTCTTTGGTCCCGGGAAATGACACTAGAACATGTTAGTACTAGATTTTTCACTAGACTATAAAGGTACAAATCCCAGGCACCTCATAAGGTTTAAAATAAAATTTCTAGGTTTTAAATCTTTTGTTTTCTGGTGTGTAATAACAGAAAGGAAATTGAAAGGTTGGAGAAATGACTCATAATCACGCATAAAATAGGTACTTATAAGTAAATGTAAGAGACAATAAAAATGATGACATAAAGGTACATTAATTACAAACAGTAGTTATACATATACCAACTTTGAAAAGCATATATATAACAATAAACAGTTGATACACATACATAGTGAAAATACTCTTAGGCAGAATTTTTTTTTTGGATAAAATATATACAAATACATAATGCTGTTAATGAGTACAAAGGATAGAAACACTATCATTCGCAATGTCACAATAGAACTATATCAAAAAAATTGATTTCTATCTATATTTAATCATAAGTCAAAGTGGCTCATAATTCATATTGCATCCTCAATATAATCTCCAAAATATACTTACAGAATTTAAAAAAAAGTTTTCAAACTTGGTACATGCAAAAATCGTCTCTCTCGACACTCTGTTACCAACCCCCACTCCTATTTTATCTTTCTATATTTATACAAAAATAACCATCTAGAAACTTTTTGTAGATCCAAAATTATAGGATTGAAACATTCTAAAAATAGATATTGTTAATTGCATCAACAAAAGGATTTTTAAACACAAACTACATGTTGCCAGCTATACAGTAAATTTAGGACCGATTGAATTCATTCTTTTTCCATGAAGATAATCAATACTTATCTTTCCATCATGTCATAGCTTGTGAGTAGTTTCTGTGAGTCTAGTCAGAACATCTAATGCGTGGGATCTCCTATGAAGTCGATTGCATTCCCCCCTTACAGCTGGCACTTTCTCCTATAACTCCTATTTTTTCTTGAGTAATTTATCATTTGTTTCTTGGGACATCTTTCTTCTCTTAAATGCTTCTTCAATAACCTGAACCAATTCTACATAGTTTACATTTATTTCATCAATATATTTCCTTATCATACATTTTTCAATCACAAGCTGATCATTAAGTTGATTTAGATGTGTGTTTTGGGCCTTATAGTGATGTAGAGCTTTTCTAAGACTTGTAATCTTTGTTTCCTCCTTGGTCTGCATTCTCTCATCCATATTATCCATTCATTTGTTCATGTGTTCTCCAACTGGAACTTCAGCTATTGAAACTTCTTGATCTTCAACTAAACCTTTAGGATCTGGAAACTGCATGCATTCCATGTCTTCTTCCATGCCTGAGTGCTTCTTGGTTGTGCCTTCGCTCAATTCTAAAATGATCTCTTTAGCCTTATCCAAAAATTTCTTCACTGGTACATAAGGGATTGATCTCATGTTTTCCTCAATACTTTCAAGAGCTTTAGCGTAATGTCCCCATTTGGAAATTTTATTAAATGACCAATTTTTTTCACTTTTTCCCCAATTTTGACCTTAACAAGTTTTGATGTCTAGACCTCCAAATTGACCCAAATGCTCCCAAATTTTCTCTGAAGGTACATGACTGATATTAGAACTTAAATATTATTTTTCAGAGATGCTTAAGGACCCCCAATTACTTCTACAAACGTTTTTAATGTTTTGTTCAAAGATGGATTCTTTACTAGCAAAATTGGGGCTCCAATTCCCCCTGGGTAATTGCTAAAAATGGCTTCACAAATGAGCCCAAAGTCACTCAAATTTCTGAACAGAGGCTGGGGATGTGTAAGGGACATTTTATAAGTCTCATATGCATCATGTATCAGTTCATAAAATCTGTTATGACTCTTTCCAAAACAACTCCCAAGTCACAATTTCGACCCTTGGGGAAAATGCACAAAATCTTCTCCCAATGCAATAAAAATGAGTAAAATGGAATCCCATGCTTAAATAATGAACATAATAATTGAAATAAACATTAATTACAATCCATCCATCATACATTTATCATAGATACATTCCTCCATTCGAAATAATAAGCATTACCATGGCATATATCAAAATAGAGTGGAAATGGTCATTGTTTTCTCATTAAAAGTCATTTTGACATACAACTCTTGGGAATTTAGACTTGAAAATTTATGAGAATTAAGAAATGATAATATCTAAACAATTACAATCAGAAATGGAAAATTAAAGTCTCTTCCAATTTGAAATCATCAACATTACAATGGTTCACCACAAGATAGTGGGAAAATGACACTTCATTGTTCAACATTTTTACATGAATTCTTTTGGGTATTTCTAAATGAGAGTCTTATTAACATGAAATACAGATAATATATATCAGAACATAATATAATTGGAATTATAATCTTCCCCAAATAGATCAGTATCTCACCCAAAGCTCAATCCCTCCATTGGCATGAATACGGTGTGAAAACTGGAAATAGTTGAGAGAGAGTGTTGCAATAGAAGAATCCACCTGATTTCCTGTAGCTTACACCTGAAAAAAGGAATCCATTAAATATCCATGAAATACATAATTTGCCTCTCCAAACACCAACTTGGATGGGAATCTTTCACCCTCGAAATTGGATAAGGCAAAAAAACTAGTCATCCACTAGCTTTCACAATTCACAAATGACAATTTCACAAATGATCAAAATCCATTCTCTTGGTTGCTTCCTGTATTTTATAAACTTCCTTAGACTTCTAAGGTTCCCAATCCAAGTCGAATTAGGCTGTGTGCTCATGAATTGACATGTGTCCCCTCTTTTCTAGCCTTCCACCTTCCCCAAATTTGAGTAGGAGCCCATTGAGCTTCCCACACTCACATGAGAGCTCTCTTGGATGGTATATTTCGACATGACATGTCAGATATGTTATATTTCAGCCTTCATATCTGATTTATGTCATTGGTGTCATAGCATCTTCATCATTGTTGTCATAGAGCTAGGGAATCTAGTCCAAGTGTCTCACTAGCTCCAAAATGACTCTTCCTTTCCCATGTAAGTTAAATTTCATCCCAAATTTGACCTATGATGCATATGGCCAATTTTATTAGCCATATAAATCATCCAAGAACCTTTATTCTTCCCATGAATTTGAAATTGCAAGAGGAGGATGCCATGTGGCACCAATTTTCTAGCTTGTGTGGGCCCCATGGTCTCCATGTGTCTCCATGCTCCATTGCCACTTCAATTTTTTCTTGTATTTATTTAATAAGCTACATTATTAAATATTTATCCCATTCTAATGTCTTAACATCATTTATTGTCCCCCTTATTCCAAATCCCAAAGCTTCCACCCTATTGGAGGAGCTAGTCGGTATTAACCTTTATAGTCTAGTGATTTGTACCTTTATAGTCTAGTGAAAAATATAGTACTAACATCTTCTAGTGTCGTTTCCCAAGACCAAATAAATTAGAGTAGATCTTCCCTCGGTGTTTTTATTTTTTATTTTGGAAGGTGAACAGAATTAGAAATCTTGTAGAATAGATTCACCAACTGTTCAACAATTATCACAATGGATTCCAAGAGAATATGAACTAGGGGAAATCCTTCATCTCCTTTGCATCCAGTTGTTCGATATCCATAGATATTGTTGAGGGAAGCTAGAGAAAAGCTTAATTCTACATCAAAAGGTATTCTTCAAGATACATCAGTTTCTGAGTCATCAATTCAATTCATCCATCCTTCTTCTTTTTCAAATTTATCAACAGTAAAAGAAGAAAAAATGGAGGAAGAGTTATCTATCCTTATCCTTGAATTTCAAAATCCTAGTCAAGTTTATAGCTTCACATTTTATTTAAATCCTTTTTCAACCGATCATATTAAAGAAGAGATTTTAAGTTCTAAACAATTTGATTACTTAAAGTCTTTGTCATCACCTTACACATCCCTGACTAGTAAAAATCCTACAGGAATCAAAATACCATTTATTTCACAGATACAACCACTCACTACACAAGTCCAATCACCCTTTTCTCAAGCCACTCCAAAGATGGAAGCTCAACCTCTTAACAGGATGGATGTTATAGTAGCTACCAGATATGCCCCATTAGTCTTGCCCAAACCTCTAAATGTCCTTCCTGGTGGAGATTATCAAAATTATCTCCCAAGATTCAATGGTCAGGGAGAGGTTACAACAGAAGATGTTCTACGAAATTCTCAGCCAGTGCGGACAGATGTCGTTTCCCTAGCATGAAACACTCGGTACTAGAAAAAAACAACTACAAGACATAGAAACATTTCCTGGGATTAGATAAACCTCTTGAATTAGTCGCTCTTCTTACCTTCCACGGGCTGCAAAGGTTTGGTCCTCGAAGTGCTTTATCTATGCAGATAACCTTCAAGAGACACACAAAAAACACAAACCAAGATAAGAGTAATAATATAACTTAAAATCCTATGTAAAAGACCAAGGAATTAAACAAAAAACACAACATGATAATCATACATACAAGTGAATGTGGAAAAGAAACTACATTTGTATTAAAAGTACAAAGTGGGATAGTTTACAACCGATGCCTTGGTGTTGAGAACTCTTTCTCAAAGGAACCTTGCCTCACAGCCTCAAGCTTTCCTACTAATCACCTAAGAGCCTGACTGAATTTGGAAAGAATTTGGAGGCAATAACACATTCTTCCTCCTCCTACCCATGATGGGTAAGCTCATATATAAAGGCATAAGAGGATATGATATGTTGAGTATTTCATGGGAGAGGTCTAGAATGATGTATCTTGAGCTCCAGTTGTCCTAAACCATAGGTATGAGGCTTCTACGAAGGAAATATTTGAGAAGCCTCTCGAACTTTCCTTTTTTTCCTTCATAAGTCGAGCATCGTACCTTGTTCAAGGGGAACATCCATTAACAAGTGGGAACCACACCTTGTTGATGGGAAGAAAGTGGTGGCACCGCTTTCTGCAAAAAACAAATAACCATTACTGATATGGGTATCATAGTTTGTCCACATGTAAGGATCAATGGTGTCCAACACTATGAAGTTGTTCATCCTTGCTCATTTCCAACTTCAACCTTTAAGGATTTCAAGGCAAATACTAAGTTTTTTGTCCCAGAACATGATGTTGACGAGAATTAGGTCTAACAAAACAACATTGGAATGCCTATTTTAGCTATGTTGATAACCAAAATATAGAAAATCATGATGTATGGATGCTCTTTGTTCAAAGTTTATATGGAGAAGTAAGAAAATGGTTTAGAGAATTGCCTCCAAACTCAATTGATGGGATAAGTTCTTTGGAACAAGTCTTTATGAGGAAACGAGGAGATACTAAGGATAATCTTTATTATATTACTGATTTGGAGCCTTAAAGAGAAAACATGGGGAGACAGTTGTTGATTTTTGTACCTAGGAAATTGTAGAAGGAGCAAGTCGACATAAGTCGACTTGAAAGAAGACCGACTTAGTCGATCAACCGACTAAGTCGATGGACCGACCTAGTCGGTCGACCGAGTAAACACAGTAATTAAGTCTGCTAACTAATAGTTGTGTCGGTTTACCGAACCGACAGGTAGTTATCTTGTAACTGTTTGTAACCTGTATATATTAGGCTGTTGAGCCTCACAAGAACTCAGTTCAGTTCTTGGCTTTGTACGATCTATTGAGAATAATATAATCTGTTCATCCTATCTGTTCTTATCTCTTGTATCTGTGTATATTTCTGTATATTTTTGTATGTATTATTGGTAACCTTATGTGATCTGTGAGATTACAACAGAAATTGTTCCCATAGGTGAATTTAGCCTTAGCCACTTGTTGCAGCTACAACATTCTCCCAAATTTCTTAAAATTTTGGAACCTCCTTTAATTTTTGTTTTGCTTAGATTTATTGAAATTGCTCGACTCTGCTACGAGTTTGATCTTTTGAGGATGATTACTGAATGAATATCTTTGTCTGTTGATGCTGCTATGTTTATCTTGGTTTTGAATTACAGGTGATTTCCTTTAGTCGTTGTTGGAAGGTTTTTGAATTATGAGTTGGGGCCGTAGTCACCTATGCAGCCACCCTTGCAGAAGCTTTATAATGAATGACTCGATGTAAAGTCTGTTGTTCTTTGATGCGTGTTTTTCTCTGTCATTTTATTTTACTATCAGCGTTTTTCTTTCCGCTGTCGGAGGTCTTTTGTACAATGTATCAGAGCCACTATTCTCTACAGAGCCGCCATTGCGGAAGCTGAACAACGAATGTTCCGATGCATAGCACCTACCCTGGCCGATCCCACGGTTTTATCGCTTTTCCTAGTTAATTAGAACAGTTCATAACTGTAGGCGAAAGCCGTGTCTATTTGATTCCCACCATTGCGATTCCTTAACAGACTAACCGTTTGATTCTATAATAGTTTCGACCTCTGATGTATCGAATCTTGTTGTAATTCTTTGTTTCGTCGATGTTTTGTTTTGCTCTGGAGCACCTAGACCATGGGTTACCTGTCGTTGCGGCATTTTAGTAAACTAACTGATAGACATTATGTGTTCCGATTCGCCAATGAAGTTTTTATCTGTCGGAGCTTTAGTTGTCCCACCGGTGGGGTTTTTCTCGCCCTAGGTGATGGATTTCTTAGTTTTTGATCAGGTTTGAGGTTTCCACATTGAAAGTGCAGTCCCGGGTTGTTACGGTTGATGCTCATTTTTATTGGTAGTATGATTTATGTTCATTGAAAAGTGGTTTGGATAAATGATGTGTTTTTTGTGTTGATCGCAGATAGACATGGGAGATTTTTTAAGATCCAGTTGATGATTACTACTGCAAAGAATTCATAGCTGGACGACAACTCAAAAGTAAGTTGGCTGAAGAAAGAAGCAGCTAAAGCATAAAGAAGCAGAGATGTTGCTCAAGGAAAAGAAGATAGTGGAAGTTTGAGATCAACAGGATCTCAAAAGGACCAACGGATTACTAAGCGTAATCATTAAGAACAGTGTCTCAGGCTTGGGAATTTCATCAGTTACCAAGCCGGTCTCTTTTTACAAAGTGCCTGTAAATCTTAATCTTAATTTGAAATATAATGTTTGTATGAATCATGAGCACTCATAAAAGACAAAATTGTAAGACTAAAACGTTTGAGGACCCCAAAGGTCACGGGGTGGGGGAAACCCAAAGGTTTTGCTATTTTTGTATAAATATAGGAAATTTCAAGAGAACCAGGACTTTTTCCCAGTGAGACTGGTGAGAACACATTGTAAGAGGAACTATTTCATTTTGCAATATACTATTACAGTTTTGCCTGTTGGAGAAAGCTTTGGTGGAATGTTCAAATGTTGTTCAATGGATGTTGTTGAAGGCGAACTATTTCATTTTCAGCCTTTATTCATTAACCGTGAGATCGATCTAACTTGTTGAACCTATGTTCTTTTATGAATGTTCTCTGGTTTATTTTATGATAATTTCCACTATGAGTAATGAATGTTTTCACAGACAATGAGCTATCTTGTTGTTCATCCATCTATTCATGTTTATGTGTTTTGAATCAAAGAACAACTACCTGTGATTTTTATTAATGCATGAATAGTAATACATTACTCATTAAATGATAATCTCACTCCCTAGGGACAGCTTAGTCAGCTTTATTTCCTGATGTGTGTGGTTCAGATGCGAGAGAATCCAAGACGAGACGTAAGAACATGCGCATCACATTGTGACCGCTCCTCGTATTCTTTATCAATCTGCATTTTAGATAGGCACTTGCATATCATACTTAAATTTAAAAAACACAAAAATATATACGGTGGACCAGGCCGCAATCGGTAAAACCTTTTAATTTTTGTTACTTGACCTACGGTAGTCGGACCGTAAAACCGGACGGATTCCCCATACCAAACAGTCACAGGCTAGTTGGGAACGTTGAATGGGGAGAATCCCTTGCTGTTGTTGCCTATGATTTTCCAGGCCTCAACGCCACTTAAAAGGGGGAAATAAAGTGACTCTTGCATTAAATGACTTGAGATGAACATTTTATGTGACTTTAGAGATTAAAGTCAAATTTTGATAAATTTAAGTGGGTGAGTGAATTTAATATTTATGAGATTTAAATGAGAGCATTTAATCTCATCCATTAATCTAGTCTAATCTCAACCATTGGATTAGATGGCTCCTCACCTACCTAGTGTTTAGACAAAAAGCAAGGGAAAAGGAATTTTGCCTCACTTTTGCAGATTGAAGTGACGAGAGGAGAGAAGAGAGAGGATGAACGAATTTCAAGGCAGATGAGTTTCTAGGAAGCACAAAAAATCAAGGTGAAAGATTTTGGTACAACACGCATTCCAAGGTGAATGTACAATACAGTTTTGAGGGCATGGTTTTCGAGGACATACGGGGCACATTTACCAAGAAGGTTGGCTCATAATTTATTGAGACCATACTCTGCACAGTTTTTGAGGTTGTACACATGCCATACATTGCATAGATTTTGAGGTATGTACAGTCCAAACAGACTGTCCTTTTTGCACAGAAATCAAGGACATATTTATGCACAGATTTTGAGGTGTTGGGCACAAAAATTGAGGGACTATTTTGACACAGTTTTCGAAGCTCAATTTGGCACAAAAATAGAGGAGGTAGTTTGGCACAGAAATCAAGAAATTTTGGGTGCATTTAATGTAGTAGAGATAAGTTGTACTTATATTGTACTTGTTGTTCCATTTACTAAAAGAAATAAAAATACTCTCTCATAACAGGCTTTCCCCTTGTGGATTTTTCCTAGGCATGTTGACAAAAATTTGTTGTGTCTAAAAATTTCATGGTGTGCACTTATTTCATTCTCTGTCATTAAAAGTTGAGTTACAATATTATTCATTTCAGTCTGAAAATTTATGTTATTCCCAACCTTATGCATTTATGGGTTGGGAATTAAACTAAGATATTTTTGACATTTAAACTGGTGGCTGAAACTGAGAAAAACTTACATGGTATCACAGCTGAGTGGGGTAGAAAATTAATTTTTGTAGACATAAAAGTAATTTCTAGAATTGTGAAAATTTCTTTTGACAATAGCAACATTTTGTTGAAACATGTTCTTTGAAAAATATGACTTCAACTGGACTGAGAATGGAGGATAGGCTTGATGGGGCTAGGAATTTTGTTCCAGGAAGCTCAGGATATTGCTTGTGTTGGAAGAGAATGAGCTATGGAATGAGGTAGTCAATCATACTACTACTCACCCCATTGTCATTCCCAATGCTACCACAGATCCAGTTGCACTGGATTCCTTCAATGAGAAGGACATTAAGTCCAAAAGGATAATTCTTGATGCAGTTAAATACCATGTCATTCCTCACATCTTGAGTAAAGACCAAGCTTATAAGGTGTGTGATGCTTTTCTTGGATTGTTTTAGAGCTCAAATGGGAATAGGAAGATGGTTTTGAGGGAGAAGCTTAAGAGTATCAGGATGGTCAAATGGGAGTTTATGTTGACTTACCTTACTAGGATCTCACATGTGAAAGTTGAGCTTGCAGCAGTTGGGGAGATTTTTCCTGGTCTAGAGCTAGTGCAGATAGCTATGAATGGGGTTTCAAAGCCTTGGGTTGTATTTGTGGAGGCTTTGGTTGCTAGGGAGAACTTACCATCATGGGATAGGATGTGTGATGATTTTGTCAAGGAGAAGACTCAGAGGGGTCTTGTGTAAGGAAGTGCTTCTACTAGTAGGGAGGACGAGGAGGATGTGGCTTTGGCAACAAAGGGGAATAATAAGAACAAGAAGGGTCCCAAGAAGGGTGGGGCCAAACAACAAGATGGGCAGAAGAAGGATATGAGCACTGTAAAGTGCTTTGCTTGTCAGAAGATGGGGAACTATGTTGGGAAGTATCCAAACAAGAAGAAGAAGAAGCAGCATTAGACAGTAGCTTCGACGAATAAGAATTTTGCAGCTAGATTTCAGAGAGATTTTTCTCTGTGCACTGGGCATATTGATAGAGAGAGAGAATCTATTATCACCAGTGCGGATGTTGATAGAGAGAGGGATTTTTTCTTGTTTACAGACCATTCCTATAGTGCATCTACTTCCAGCTCTTGGTGTATTGATAGCAGAGCTTCAAGCCACATGACAGGTGCTCAAGATATGTTCTCCAAGATTTCATAGACATATACTGATGTGGAGGTGGTGTTAGGAGATGATTCAGCTGTCAAATCAGTTGGGAGTGGGACCATTACCTTTCAGAGGGATTCCATGAGTTTTGAGAGATGTACTATATGTACCTAGGCTGGAAAAGAAATTGGTTTCAGTTTCCATGATCGAGGATCGGGGTCTTGGGGTGTCTTTCCTAGATGGACATGCGCATGTGTTTCCCAAGACTGCAGGACCATCTGCTTCATTTTCCATTAGAGTTAGATGTGGGAAACTGTATAGGATATTATTCCAACCTCAACATTCCTTGGCACATAGCAACGACATCAAGCTTTATGAGTTGTGGAATAGTAGGATGGCTCACTTGCATCATCCATATTTGAGGTTGTTGAGACACAAGGTTACATCTTTACCCGAGTTCAGCACAAAGCAGAGTGATGTTTGCAAGGGGTGTGCTTTGGGAAAGTACACCAAGATGGATTTCATGAGTAGTGATAGCAGGTCAGCAGGGATTATTGACTTGATACATTCATATCTGTGTGTACCTATGCCATATGTTTCTCTGAGAGGATATGAGTACTAGGTGACATTCATCGATGATCATTCCAGGAAGTCTTGATTCTATTTCCTGAAGAGCAAGAAATCTAAGGAGGTCTTGTAGAAGTTCCAAGAGTTCAAAGCTCTTGTGTAGAACCAGACATGGAGGAAGATATGGGCTCTCAGATCAGATAACGAGGGTGAGTATACCTCCAAGGATTTTGATGGATATTACAGATGAGAGGGCATCAGGAGGCAGTTGACAGTTCCATACACTCCAGAGAAGATAGAGTGGAAGAAAGGAAGAACATGTCTATTGTTGGAGAAGCTAGATCTATGTTACATGACCAGTCAATTCCTTTCTTCCTTTTGGTAGAGGCATGCCATACAATTGTTTATCTTCATAATAGGAATCCCCATCACATTGTGGGGAACATGACACCTGAGGAGTGCTTTTTAGGAAAGAAGCCCGAGGTTAGCCATTTTCACATATTTGGTAGTTTGACTTACTCTCATGTCCCTTTTGAGAAGAGGACAAAGTTGGAGCCATCGCAGAGAAGGGCATCTTTGTGGGCTATGCTGATACTTCGAAGGCCTTTTATATTTACCTTCCTTCTCAGAGGAAAGTTGTTGTGAGGAGGGATGTGAAGATTGAGGAGGAGCGGTCCTTCAGGAAGTCGAGAGAGTCAGAGAAAGGAGAGCAGCAGGTTCCTGCACCTCAGGTAATTACACAGGTACCATTAGTACATCAGACAAGATCATAGGTTTTTGGGGTTACTAGACCACACAGTGTAGGCACAGGTTCACCAGTTTCAGTGGTTCATCTATCATGATCTTTGGGGACACGTTTTGGGTCTCAAATTACCGGTTCATTGTACAGAGGATCAGGATCAGATAGTTCACCAGTTGTTGGTACATGAGCTTCTGGTTCACAGGTTATTGGAGTTTCTACCTATGGTATTTCTTCATATGAGGACAAACCAGTGTGGGAGAATCCTCCAAGGAAGAAGACACCTAAGTGGCTTCGAGACACCTTGAAGGAAGCAAAGGAGTTTGGAACTCCCAGTGAGCCAGTGAGGTCTATCCAGATTCCAGACAGATTGGGTATGGCATTAGTGTCTATTCTACGTGATTCAGAGCCTTATACTTTTGAGGAGGCCTCCTAGCACCATGTCTGGCGAGATGCCATGATGGATGAGTACCATTCCATCATGAAGAACAATGTTTGGGAGATAGTTCTGAGATATGAGGGGAATTCAGTGGTGACTTCTCGGTGGCCTTACAAGCTAAAGTATGTTGTTGATGGTATTGTGGAGAAGTACAAGGTCAAGTTTGTAGCACAGGGGTTTTCGTAGGTTCAGGGAGTGGATTATGATGAGACCTTTGCGTTGGTTTCTCGGTATACTTCGGTTAGGGATTTGATTTCCATTGCTGCGGAAATGGGTTGGAAGATCCATCAGATGGATGTGAAGACCACATTTGTCAATAGAATCATTCAAGAGAATATTTATGTTGAGCAGCCTAAGGGATTTGAGATTCATGAGAGAGAGTCTTATGTTTGCAGGCCAAACAAATCCTTGTATGGGATGAAGCATGCTCCTAGAGCTTGGTACTCCAGGATCGATTCTTACTTACAACAGATGGGGTTTCAGAAGAGTGAGGTAGATATGAATCTCTATTTCATCACGGTTGGAGATGATCCACTCATTCTTCTATTATATGTGGATGATTTATTTATCACAAGAGGAGAGAGACCCATTGCAGCTTGCAAGAAATATCTTGCTTCAGAGTATGAGATCACCGACATTGGGTTGATGCACTGTTTTCTCGAATTGGAGGTTTGGCAGGAGCTTGGACATATTTTCCTGGGATGGGGAAAGTATTTTGTTGATATTCTGAGGAGATTTAGGATGGAGGATTGTGGGCTGATGTCAACATCGATGGTCACCAACTAGAAGAAGATTCATGCTTATGAGGGAGAGTTGGTGGATCCTACATTATATCGTCAGCTCATTGGTTCATTGATGTATCTAGTCAACTCTTGGCCAAATTTGTGTTTTGCAGTGAACAATCTCAGTTAGTTCATGGTTGAGCCTAGGAGAGTGCACTGGGTAGATGCAAAACATGTGTTGTGTTACCTTGCAGGGACAGTGGAGTATGGTCTATACTACAGGAGGTCAGATGGGATCAGGTTGATCGACTTCACAGATTCAGATTGGGCAGACAGTGTGGCAGACTGAAATATCACTTATGGATGTTGTTTCAGTTTGGTCTCGGCAGCAGTGTCGTGGTTCAATCGAAAGCATAAGTATGTTACTTTGAGTTATGCAAAGTCTGAGTATATGGAAACCAATCAGGCAATTTGCGAGGTGTTGTGGCTTCGCAAGTTGCTGGTGAATTTATTTGATCAGGAGCTTAGGCCTATGGTGATCTACTGTGACAATTAGAGTTGCATCCAACTCTCTGAGAATCTAGTATTTCATGACCGGTCAAAGTATATTGAGATTAGGTACCATTTCATCCGAGATTATGTTCAGAGAGGAGCAGTGACTTTACAATACATTTCCACTGATGAGCAGGTAGCAGATATTCTGACGAAATCTTTGGGGAGGGGCAAGTTTGTCTTCTTCAGGGAAAATTTGGGAGTGGTGCAGAACACCTTCCTTGGTAAGAGGGAGTGTTGATTTTCGTACCTAGGAAAGTGTTCCCCTAAGTGACTTTAGCCTTAATCACTTAAAAGGGGGAAATACAATGACCCTTGCATTAAATGACTTCAGATGAGCATCTAATGTGGATTTAGAGATTAAAGTCAAATTTTGATAAATTTAATTGAGTGAATGAATTTAATATTTATGAGATTTAAATGAGAGCATTTAATCTCGTCCATTGATCTAGTCTAATCTCAGCCATTGGATTAGATGGATCCTCACCTACCTATGGTTTAGACAAAAGCAAGGGAAAAGGAATGTGTCCTCACTTTTGTAGATTGAAGTGAGGAGAGGAGAGGAGAGAGAGGAGGCATGAATTTCAAGGCAACTAAGTTTCCAGGAAGCACAAAAATCGAGGTGAAATATTTTGGTACAACACATTCCAAGGTGACCATACAGTATGGTTTTGAGGGCATAGTTTTCGAGGATAGACATGGTACATTTACCGAGAAGGTTGGATCATTTATTGAGACTGTACTCTACATAGTTTTCGAGGCCGTACAGAGGCCATACATTGCACATATTTTGAGGTCTGTATGAAATGTCCTTTTTGCACAGAAATTGAGGACATATTTTTGCACATATTTCGAGGTGTTGGGCACATAAATCGAGGGACTATTTTCACAATTTTCGAGGCTCAATTTGGCACAAATATTGAGGATCCAATTTGGAACATAAATCAAGAAAGTATGGATGTATTTAATGCAGTAGAGATAAGTTGTACTTATGTTGTACTTTTGTTGTACTTGCTATTCCATTTATTGAAAGAAATAAAAATACTCTCTCTCCTAACACGTTTTCCCCTTGTGGGTTTTTCCTGGGCATGTTGCCAAAAATTTATTGTGTCTGAAGATTTCATGGTGTGCACTTATTTCATTTTCTGTCATTAAAAGTTGAGCTACAGTAGTGTTTATTTCAGTCTAAAAATTTATGTTATTTCCAGCCTTATGCATTTCTGGGTTGGGCATTAAACTAAGATATATTTTACATTTAAACCGATGGCAGAAACTGAGAAAAACTTACAACAATCACTAATTTTACTAAACATTTCAACAAAATGTATAGTAAAATCCCTGTAGAAATCAAGTCTACTGAAACATTTGCAAAGTTAACCTATGCAAATTCTTTTGATGTTGAATTCTCTCTTTTGTTAAGGGAAAGAAGAGCCATTACCTTAGTAAACATGAAAGAAGCAACCTTAGAGGTGGAATCAAATTTTATGAAAGCTACTAAGTTGAGAAATAAGTTAGATTATCATGGAGAAGATAAGAAAAAGAAAAAAGAAGTAATACCTTCTACTTCGGGAACAGAGATAACATATAGTAAAATGGATGATATGACTAAACTTATTAAGAGTCTATTTGCAAAAATCAATAGGTTGGAAATGGAAAATAGAAATCAAAATAACCTTATTCAGGATAATGATAATAGAAATCCTAATCTGTATAGGAGTCCTTTCAATCTTAGGTTTTTTCCTAGAGATAGGAGGAATAATGAGGATCATAAAATACATCCTCCTCTTCAAAAAAAATTTGGTACAGGATGATGAGTCTAATGAAATAGAGGAAATGGAAGTTGAATATTTAGAGCCTGATATTGATCATTTGGATGATGTATCTTCTTCTCATATTTTAACTAGATATGAATACCATTATGCAAAAATTGTTGATTATCATGAAACATATAGTTTTGAATGATGGTCGTATATGCCGAAAATTTGTTAAGAGACATAGAAGAATTCATATGGTATCATATCTGGGATAAAGCAAGCCTCACAAGGTAAAAATAATGCAAATAATATCCCTGCAAAACAAGGATTGTCTATTGAAAAGAAACATGATCAGCAAGGAGTTAGAGATAGAGTTGCACACATGGAAGAAGTGGGAAGAACTGTTATTGGTTTCAGTTTGAAACATGAAATTAATAAGATAAATATCCCTATTCCATTGCCTGAATTGATGAAAAATCAATTATATAGGGAGCTTATTCTCAAAATCCTGAATTCTTCAGCAAACTCTATTCCTTCAGATGTGATAAATTTACAAGATTGGAATCCGACTATTAGTTTTGTTCCCAACACATTTGATCATTAAGATGATAAGTCTGATTATCCTCCTCCATTTTACATCACTCTTACAGTTCATGATCAGATGTTGCATAGCCTTCTTCTAGACTTTGGTGCCTCGCATAACCTCATGCCCAAGGAAATTGTGGAATCTTTAGGGATTAGTGTTACTAAACCCTATCACGATATCTACGAGTTTGACTCTAGAGTGGTGAAATGTATTGGAGTTATCAAAGATCTAGTTTCCAGCCTTACACACTTGCCAATGAAAAGTGTACATGGATATTTTCATAGCAAATATTTCTCCTAAATTTAGTATGTTATTATCAAGATCATGGAAAAAAAGAGTAGGAGGAACCCTAGAAATGGATCTTTCTTATGCTACCATACCAGTATTTGGAGGTGAGTACATAAGGATTTATAGAAAAGTGCAACTTGCATATTTGGTTAGTGACAATAAAAATCCCACAAATCATCCAATCTATTCAGTGCAAGAGGATTTTGGGTCTTTCATGTTACATCTAAATGATGATATTTCAGGTGTTTTACAAATTGATAAAAATCATACAATTCAACCTAAAATGGAAATTCAAGATAATTGGCACATCCCCTCCCCTCTACTCATCGATGAGGAGAGGACGCGAGTCAACACTTTTGTCTATCATATTAACAGGGGATCTAGCCCAATGAATATAATCAAAGACGCATTGAAATAAAAATCCATGTACAGATGCATAAAACATGGAAATATACAGCGAAAGCAAATACATTTCAATCATTCTATATGTTCATAAATAATTCATAAACAAACACAGGTGCAGAACTTAAATACATAGAGAATACTAATCTTGTAAATAATTTGTCCCACAATTAGCTATGTCGCTACAACATTCCACCCAACCATGGGCCAGTGTGCTCATCAATCTCTCAACACCACTTCCACCCCCAAGTTGGGCATTATTTCCACAAGGAACTAGGGAACAAAAGGATCACACATAGCCAAAACACATCAAAACTCGGCCAATCCAAACTATAGTTAGATTTATCAGGATGCGAAGGCAATGGAAAGGTAGAATTGCTAAGCTAGTGAGCTCAACCACAGAGATATGGACACCTGCACCAAATCTATCTAGCTTGGCATCCACAATACCTACACACCCAACACAAGGAAGTATTCCCTTCACTGCTAGACAATCCCTCAGACCATACCTTCCCTTCCAGTGCTCTTTAGGGTGTGCATAGAATATTTTCCAGCCCCTCTTGACCTGTTTGTGAGGTTCCTCTCTTCACTAGGTTCATCAAGCCAATTATGGGCCTCTTCCAGTCCTAAATCTTTCACACCAAAACATATATTCACATAACAACAAAATACAACTGCTGGGCATGAAGGAAAAACATCTTGGGGACCAAAAATGAAATTTCAGATGGGGAAATCAACCCTGGGTGACCAATTTGAATTCAACAACGTTCATGGGCATTATAGGGGGGAAAAGACCTCCCTAAACCCACAAAATTGTGGATCTTTTCTCCCAGCCACTATGCATTACAAAAATGGGTTTTCCTCGCCATGGAAATGAGGGTAATTGTAGAATAATGGGATAAAACTACCCCAACTATCTCCAGCTACGTGAGGGAGAGAAATGCATGGGTGAATAATGGAACAGGCATGTATTTCTAGGTATTTACTTGCCCAATAAGCAAAAACACATTTTTTAAAAACTGATGGCTTCACCAATACAAATTTTTATTGCCATACTCTTCCATTCCAAGGCATTAACTACCTCAACCAATTTTTGGAAGAAATACATGATTGGGCACAAAAGAAAAAATGGGTAGTTGACAGCTTTATGGGTTCTCCCATTGACATTTGTATTTACCCATTTGGCTCAAGGTTTTGAACTATTTTCCCTCCCTATTCCTTGTGAAATCCATGCCCTCGTCTCTTTGTTGCATTGACATAGCTAGTTGTGGGTATTTTTATTAAATTGCACATTTACATGATGTGTCAATTTATAATGTGTCTGGCTAACACAGAAACCATATGCATCATTTTTAACTGACAATACATAAAACACTAAATTGATGGTGGGGCCTTGGCCTTTAGCTCCTTGCCATGATTAATTAATGATATTTACATCATATACAATATTTAATGCAATTGCAGTAAAAAATGGGATATTACATTCCCCTCCCCCTTACATTAGCATTGTCCTCATTTCTCTTGAAAATTGAACAAAAACAGATGTTCCATCCTCATGGCATCCTCCAGCTCCCATGTAGCCTCATCAAGACCATAGTGGTTCCATTGCACATTTACCTGTCCAACGGCTCGGTTCTAGAGCATTGTTACCTTCTTGTCTAGGATGTGCAATGGCTCAGTTTGGAACTCTCCCTTAGGTTCCACCTTGATCACATCCCAATCTATCACATGGTTAGGATCATGTACATATTTCTTAACCAAAGATACACGAAAACCATTATGAGCTCTAGTGCTAGCAAGCAATGCAATTCTATATGCAATTGGCCCTATTCTTTCAAGCACTTCAAATGTCCCACAATATCTAGGTGATAGCTTGGTACAAATCCCAAGCTTCAAGGAACTCTTCCTTGGCCCCACTCTAAGATAAACATGATCCCCAACACTAAAATCCTTATCCATTCTATGCTTATATGCATATCTCTTTTGTTTATCTTGGGATTCTTTCAATTTCTTCCTAATCTTTGCAACCTCTTGTTCCATTTCCTTAAGCAATTATGGACCAAACACAATTTTATTCACTGGATTATCCCAAGTCATTAGTGTCCTATACCTTCTTCCATATAAAGCCTCATATGGACTCATTACCAATGATGCTTGCTTCCCGTTATTATATGAAAAATCTACCAAGTGTAAATAATAATCCCACTTGGATGGTTTGTCCATTACATACATGCAAAGCATGTGTTCAAGCACCTGATTTACTCTCTCTGTCTGTCCATCCGTTTGAGGATGCTAAGCAGTGCTAAAGTTCAGTTTTGTACCCAAATCTACAAAAATACCCTTCCAAAAATTGGAAGTAAACTTGGTATCCCTATCGAAAATTGTTGCCTTAGGCAATCCATGCAATCTGAAGATTTTCTCTGTGAAAATATTTGCAATGGAATTGGCTTTATATGTGGACTTGATTAGTATAAAGTGTGATGCCTTTGTTAACTTGTCCACTCCAACCATGATGGAATCATATTGTCTCATAGTCATTGGCAATCCTGTAATAAAATCCATGGAAATGAATTCCCATTTCCATTCCTGGATTGACAAAGGTTGCAATAAACCTATTGGGTGTTGATGTTCAACTTTCACCTGCTGAAATTTCATGCACTTAGAAGTATACTCAGCAATGTCTTTTTTCATTCCCGACCAAAAATACTGCTTTTTGGCTATAGCAATTGTTTTTTGATATCTTGGGTGACCAAAATATGGAGCTTGATGGATTTTATCCATAACAATCCTCCTCAAATTTGCCACATTTGGAATATAAACTCTAATCTTATAGGTAAGGAGTTCGTCTACTTTCAATTGATATCCTTCGTACTTCCTTTCAAGGTTTTGCTTTTGCAACTTGTCCTTTATCTACACATACATTTCATCCTCATCAATATGGTTAATAATCCACTGCCTCAAATCTAGTTGGAAAGTACTAAGAGATGCCACATGCATTTCATTACCAATGATGCTTGGACAAGAACAAACTTGCCCATATACTTGTTAAAAACACTATTCATGAGACACATAGATGTAGTTGGTGCATTTATGAGACCAAATGGTACCACCGCAAACTCATAGTGTCCATACCTTGTTCTAAAGGTTGTATTATGAATATATTCCTCTTCGATTCTTACCTGATGGTAACCAGACTTTAAGTCAATTTTTGAAAATACCTTTGCTCCTCTCATTTGATAAAAAATGTCATTAATTTGAGATCATGGGTATCTATTCTTCACAATTACTTTGTTCAACTACATGTAGTCAATACATAACCTGAGTGTAGCATATTTCTTTTTCACAAATAGAATTGATGCTCCCCATGAGGATACACTCGATTCGATATATTTCTCTTCCAACAACTCTTGTAATTTCATTTTCATCTCTAGCAATTCTGGTGTGCTCATCCTATATGGTGTCTTGGACATTGGTGCGGCTCCTGGCATAAGATCAATTGTAAAGTCAATATCTCTCTTTAGAGGAAGTCTTGGAATCTCACTAGGAAAAACATCCTTGAATTCTTGCAATACATTATAGTCCTCCAACTTAGGAGTTTCATTTTTTGTTGCCTCCAAAACATAGGCTGCATACAATCGACAACCTTTCCTACATAACTTCTTCAACTACATTGTTGAAAATTGCCTAACAGAAATCACCTTTGGAATGCCTCTTACAACCCTTTGGTTTCCTTCTCCATCTATGCATTCAAATGTCTTGTTGTAGCAGTCAAACTTAACCTTGTGTGCTTCTAGCCAATCCATTCCAATGAAAACATCATAGGAACCAAGTGGCAGAATATTCAGGTTTTCATAAGTGAATATCCCATCCATATCTAATGGACATTTCTCTACAATTTCACTAACTTTTTTCTTGGTTCCAGTGGATAGTTGAACTAACCATTATTTGCTATGATTTGATTTCTTAAAAGCACAAATCTCAACAATTTTAAAAGTGATATAATTGTGAGTAGATCTTGGGTCAATCAAAATAGAAATAGATTGCTCAACAATCTTACCTTCAACTTCAACCACAGTTGATTAATGATCTTCATGGCGGTCCTCTAGTGCTGCATAGATTTTAGGGATGGTCCTCGCCACTTGACCCACAATTTCAACACCTTGGATGTTGTGAACTTGAATTACATTCCCATTTCGATGCAAACAATTCCTAAGCATATGGTCTCCTCCACATCCCCAACATTGAAGTGGTTCTCTAGAATCCTTTGGATATCTTGGCTTGTCTCCCATCATTTTGGTTGGCTTAGTCACAACTTTTGATGGCCGCCTTTACTGATTTTGGAAGTGAGAGGGTTTGAAACCTTTCTTCCTTTGGTCAAACTTCTCATTCCTCTTGTCCTTCCATGCCTTATGGAAATCAGGTTTGCTTTTGTTTTGATCCTAGTAATACTTGGTCTTCCCTATTGCCTCTTATAGAGTTCGAGGTTCATCAAATTCAATCCTATCTTTATATGCTTGAGGTAGTCCACTTAGAAAATGTTGAATCTTCACATTATAATCCCGAATATACCTGACATACCTTAGCAGTTCCAAGAATTTGTTTGTGTGTTCTTCCATGGTCAATTGTCCCAATTTCAGCTCATGGAACTCTTTGATATTATCATCATAGTACCTATCAGAGAGGTACTTCTGCTTGAAATATTTCTTGAATTACTTCCACACAATTATTCTTTCATTGATATTCTTCACTTGCCTGAGGTGCTCCCACCATATAGATTCTCTTCCATTTAAGTTGAAGATGGCTATCCTTGCCTTCATATTTCCATAGTGGTCTTGGACTTGGAAGTACTTTCTCATCCCAAGAAGCCAAGCTTCATCTTCTTGACCATATTTTATCTCACCATCAACTGTAGGAGGCTTTGCCTTCTTAAATTCTCCACATGAATTGTTCTTGTAATGCCTCTTCCTCTTACTCATGTGATATGAATAACTTGAACCCCCACTGGATTCTTCAGAGTCATATGATCCACTAGAATACATTTGTGGAGTATATGTTCCATCTCTAGAAACTCTTCTTGAGATATTGGACCTCTTGCAGGAACTTCTCCTTGAACTACTCCTACTCCCTTCTGGATTTGATGTCTGATGCCCAGAATTTATCTGTCTTTGGATGTCTGTCAAACTCTATAGCATGACTGCATTAAACTTATTTTTCTCTTCCTGGGATTTAATCATCCTTTCATTATCTTCTCTATAACTTTTCAACTCCACCCTTAGGCTCCTCTCGGTGGTTGCAATGTCTAGGGGAGTCTCTTGATTTCTCCTCCCATTGGATTCTATTTCAGCATTCTCAACCTGTATGTTCTCTCCCATGGCATCTATCTCGAGATCATAGGTAGCCTCTCCATCATTCATGATGTTGATCTTCTTGGCCCAACTAAGATCAAATTTTCCAAAATGCACTATGTGGAGTGCTGCCTTTGATGTGACTATGATTCTGCAAAATGTGTTCATAAACACAATTGTTAGCTACATGATATTCCCAGAAATTCATAATTTACTTGCGTGCAATTGGGAAAATCTTATATTGACAACTTTTTCAAAACACAGACTTTTCTTTTCACAAACAACGATTGTCTCAGGGGGACGATGGGGGTAAAGGGGGATTTCCCCCTTGTGAATTCCCCATGGGACTGCAAGGCGGGTTGAGGGTAGTGTCTTTGTTTTTTTTGTAAATCTTTTGATTTCGCACAATATGGTGCATAGGTTCACTGCCATTTTTCAACTTTCTCGCACCTGCAAATCCCACTGAAAACATGTTGAAATTCTCTGTTTCGATGGATTTACCATTTTTCCTTCGATTGATGAACTCACCAAAGTTTTTCGACACGTCGAATCAACTCACCTTTTTCTTCTGACGTGTTGGCAAAACCTGCTGATTTTTTTCGACACATATCAGCAAAACTTGTCTTCTTGCACCGATTGACAAAACTCAACTTTTCCTTCTGACGTGTCGAAAGAACTCAGGTTTTTCTTTCGACGTGTCGAAAAAAATTGCTAATTTTATCAGACGTATCGACAAAACTTGTGAAACTTTTCTTACATATTGGAAAAAGTCGATGAATTTATCCGACGTTATCGGTAAAACTCCGCTTTCTCTTTCGACGTGTCGAAAAAAATCGCTGAGTTTATCCGATGTATCGACAAAACTCATCCTTTTCTGCTGACATAGAAATTTCAACACTTAGAAAAATTTGAAAATTTTCTTCCCTTTTACTGTCATCGAAGAAACTCACCAGTTTCTTCCGACGTGTGTCGACAAACTCATCTTAACTTGCTGACGTATCGGCAAAACTCACTAAGTTTTGCCGACATGAAAATACTTAGAAAAAATTTAAATAAATTTCTTTTCTTTCTCTGTCGTTGGTGAAACTCGGCCTTTTCTTCCAACAGGTGTCGAAAAAACTCGCTGAGTTGTTCCGACATGCATCGGCGAAAATTACTAAGTTTTTTCGACATGCAACACTTAGAAAAAAAAATTCTCTTTCACAGCGATCTCGACAAATCTTGTCGAGATATATCGGTGAAAATCGCATATTTCACCCAACATGCATCGTTGAAACTCAACCTTTCACGCCGACACAGCTGCTGCAATATTTGTCAGCTCAACTCAGCCAACCCAGCCGACATGTATCAGCACAACTCGTCCAACTCAGCAGACATATCGGCAAAACTTTCTGAGTCTTACTGACATGGAAAATTTTCAACACTTAGAATTTTTTTTGAAAATTTATCTACCTTTCTTCTTTTCTTGCTGACCACAGAGGGTGATTTTACCTCTGTCAACTGTTCAACTTGGCCCCTTCATGCCCAATGCAGACACCAGTGCTCTGATACCACACTATCAAGTACCCTCCCCTATACTCGTCGATGAGGAGAGGACGCAACTCAACACTTATGTCTATCATCTTAACCGGGTATCTAACCCCATGAACATAATCAAAGATGCATTGAAATAAAAATTCATGTACAGATGCATAAAACATGGAAATACACAATGGAAGCAAATACATTTCAAGCATTATATATGTTCATAAACAATTCATAAAACAAATACAGTTTCAGAACTTAAATACACAGAGAATACATATCTTGTGAATAAGTTGTGTCGTAACTAGTTATGTCGCTGCAACGTTCCACCCAACCATAGGCCAGTGTTCCCATCAATCTCTCAGCACCACTGCCACCCTCGAGTTGGCCATGATTTCCACAAGAAACTAGGGAACAACAGGCTCAAACATAGCCAAAACACATCAAAACTCAACCAAGCCAAACTACAGTTGGGTTTATCAGGATGCTAAGGCAGTGGAAAGGTAGAATTGCTAAGCTAGTGAGCTCAACCACAGAGCTATGGACACCTGCACCATATCTATCTAGCTTGGCATCCACAATACCTACACACCAAACACAAGGAAGTATTCCCTTCACTACTACACAGACCTCAGGCCATACCTTCCCTTCCAATGCTCTTTAAGGTGTGCATTGAAGATTTTCTAACCCCTCTTGACCTGTTTGTGAGGTTCCTCTCTTCACTAGGTTTATCAAGCCAACTCTGGGCCTCTTCCACTCCTAAATATTCTAGACCAAAATAGGGATTCACATAACAACAAAATACAACCGATGGGTATGAAGGAAAAATGTCCTGGGGACCAAAAACAAAATTTCAGATGGGGAAATCAACCTTGGGTGAGGAATTCGAATTCAAAAACATTCATGGGAATCACAGGGGCAAAAACGACCTCCCTAAACCCACAAAATCGTGGATCTCTTCTCCCAGCCACTGTGCATTATAAAAACAGGATTTCCCAGCCATGGAAATGAGGGTAATTGCAAAAGAACGAGATGAAAATGCCCCATCTATCTCCGGTTGCGTGAGGGATAGAAACACATGGGTGAATAAGGGAATGGGCATGCATTTCTAGGTATTTACTTGCCCAATAAGCAAAAAAATGTTTTTAAAAAACTGATGGCTTCCCCAATACGAATTTTGACTGCCATACTCTTCCGTTCCAAGGCATTAACTACTTCAACCAATTTCTAGAAGAAATAAATAATTGGGCACAAAAGACAAAATGGGTAGTTGACAACTTTATGGGTTCTCCCATTGACATTTGTCTTTACCCTATTGGCTCAAGGGTTTGAATTATTTTCCCTCCCTATTCCTTGTGAAATCCATGCCCTCATCTCTTTGTTGCATTGACATAGCTAGTTGTGCGTATTTTTATTAAATTGCATATTTACATGATGTCTCATTTTATAATGTGCCTGGCTAGCATGAAAACCATATGCTTTGTTTTTAACTGCCGATACATAAAAGACTAAATCGATGGCAGGGCTTTAGCCTTTAGCTCCTCACCATGATTAAATAACGATATTTACATCATATACAATTTTTAATGCAATTGGGGTAAAAAATGGGATATTACAATAGTGTATGGGAAATGTGTTTTGATGGTTCATCATGTAAGGAGGGATCAAGAGCAGGTATTGTACTTATTTCACCTGGAGGAGAGAATATTTCTTTAATGTTTAAGCTGGAATTCCAAACAAAAAATAACATTGTTGAATATGAAGCATCAATTATTGGGTTAAGAGCTGCAAAAGATCTAAATATTCAACAATTTACTGTATTTGGCGACTCCGACTTGATAGTTCAGCAGGTGAAAACTGTATATCATGTCAAGCAACAGTTGTTAAAAGTATAGCGAAATGAGGTATGGGATCTGGTTGAAATGTATCTTTCATCCCAACAAATCATAACCAAACAACAGATTCATTGGATTTAGCAACAACTTACTTTAAAGTTCCAAAAGTATCACAACTCCAATATCCGATTGAAGTAAGGTACAAACCTTCAGTCCCAGATAATATCAAACATTGGAGAGTATTCCATGATGATCTAGAGATTAATAAATTTCTAGAATTGACAAGTGATTTTTCTACTTATGTTATTGATGAAGATGAAGATATTGAACATATTAGATTCCTTCATTTTCAAAAAAGTAAATTGCTAATCATAATATCATTGAACTAAAAGGAATTTCATTCCTAAAGGTTTAGTGCCTCTTGAGACGTTATTTTCAAAAGATGATACCTTATTAAATCCCACTATACAGTCTTCTGAAGAGAATGTGATCAACTGCAATATTGGTACTGAAGTTGATCCTAAAATGGTCAAAATTTCTAAGGCACTCTGACATGAAAAAAACAAAAGATATATCAAACTCTTTAAGTAATTCATAGACATCTTTGCATGGTCTTATGAATATTTGAAGACATATGATACCAATATAATTCAACACAAGATTCCATTAAAACCCAATACCAAACCTTGCATACAAAAGCTTAGGAGAATTAATCTCGTTTTAATACCAATTATTAAAAAAGAGGTTAAAAAATTGTTAGATGCAAAGATCATTATTCCTCTGAGATATTCCACTTGGGTTGCAAATTTAGTTCCTGTACGTAAACAAATGGTGAAATAAGACCTTGTGTAGGCTTTCAAAATTTGAATAGATCTTGTCTGAAAAATAACTATCCATTTCCAAAGATTGATCAAATTTTACAGAAAGTGGTTGGTGCTCAAAAAATGTCAATGATTGACGGTTTTTCAATAAGATTGCGGTACATCCATATGATAGAGAAAAAACAACTTTCACTACTCCTTCGGGAACGTTCATGTATGATAAGATTCCTTTTGGTCTCGTGAATGTTGGGGAAACTTTCCATAGGGCTATGGATATAGATTTTGTTGGAGAAAAGGAAAAAATTGTGGTAATATATTTGGATGATATAACCGTTTTTTCTAAAACTGATGAGACTCATCTTAAACATCTTAAGCAAACATTCCTTAAATGTGAAAAATTTGAATTGTCATTAAACCCTAAAAAATCTCATTTTTCTATGCAAGAGGAAAGGCTTTTAGGGAATATAGTTTCAACTGATGGAATTTGGATAGATCTTGAACGCGTTAAAGCCATTTTAAAGATCAGTATTCCCAAAAACAAGAAGGACATTCAGTCTTTTATTGGAAAGATAATTTTTTAAAGATGGGTTATTCCAAATTTTGCAAAAATCATTAAGGAAATCACAGTTATGTTGATGAAATATCAAGAGGTTAAATGGACAATTGAAGCCAAATCATCATTTGAAAAGATAAAACAAGCTCTCACTAAAGCTCCAGTATTGCTAAGCCCAGAGTTTTCTAAATATTTTTTTACTTTTTCCTCTGCTTCTGAAAATAGCATAGCAGCTGTACTTTTACAACAAAAAAATAGAAGGTCTTGAACAACCCATTTCTTTCTTCAGTAAGACCTCGAGAGATTCCGGACTTAAGTACAATACATTAGAAAAACATGCATATGCTTTAGTTAAAGACCTCAAGTTTTCCAGAATCTATTTGTTGCATTAAAATTTTTAGCATACGTACCTAACACAACAATTAAGGAGATTTTGACACAGCCCGATAATGAAGGAAAGAGGGGGCGTTGGATAGCAAAGATTATGGAGTATGATGTTGAAATCATGCCTACAAAATTGGTTAAAGGGCAAGGCTCGCCTAAACTCCTTGCATATTCAATTTTCAAGCTTTAGGTCTTCATCTGGTGGAACATCAGTCAGTACATGAAGGATTACCAATAGAAGAAAGTAAAGAACAGATTCATGAAAAATATTTTGATTCTTTATGGTATGGTAACATAGTTTATTTTCTCTTATATGTACAATGTCCTCCTGATTTGACTAAAAGTGAATGTAGATCATTAAAACTCAGGGCTATAAAGTATGTTTTGATTGACAAAATATTTTATTGGAAAGACCCTGGGGAATGTTACTAAAATGTTTGGATAGGTCTGAGGTTGATTCACTTACTGCAAAATTGCATGGAGGAGCCTGTGGAGGTCACCGATATTAGAAGGAAACAACATTAAGATTTTAAGAGTAGGCTACTATTGGCCTACCCTCTTTAAAGATGCTTATCTTCAAATAAAATCCTACATTGAATGTCAAAAGTTTGAAGAAAAGCACAAGTTACAGTCTCTACCTTTAAAACCCATTACAAGTAATGAATCACATCAACCATAACCTTCACCCTACAAGCACAATGTGATGTGGGTGAACCATGAATCATTGTAGCCTTTATGTAGAACAAAATAACCCCTGATTTTCCCTCCAATACTGAAAATTGAGGGCTCAAAAAAGATATCATATGAAATTAACTAAAAATACAGGCGAATGCAACCATATGCCTAAATTTCAAGGAAAATGGAGGGCGAAATAACCCTTGGGAGCCTCCATTACTGAAAATTGAGGGCGAATGAATGATTTCACTAGAATTTATCTAGAAATTGGGGGTGAAAGATAGATAGGGAGGAGATTTTGCTAGGCAAAAATAGTTTTCTTTTCATTTTCCTCATTAATATATGGGAGGCTATTCATTTTGGAATTTTTTTTCTAATAAATAGTGGGTGAATATATTTTAGCTAAAAAAACCCTTTCCATATAAGAAAATAACCAACAAAACTTTTGTAACCCCCTTAACAAGCCCATGGGTTATATATAGCACCAAAAATTATCATGGTCTCTAGGGAGTGCTCAAAAGCCCATCCTATTTTCAAACTTCAAAATCCTTATGGAAAACATACCATGGGTTATATATAGCACCTAAAATTATACATGGTCTGTAAGGAGTGCTCAAAAGCCCATCGTATTTTCAAATTTCAAATTCCTCATGGTCTGTAGGGAGTGCTCAAGAGCCCATCGTATTTTCAAACTTCAAAAATTCCTTATGGAAGACATGTTTGACAACATCATAGTGGGTAAGTAAATCAATAGCCTGTCGATTTTCATCATTCATTCTCTGGAGCTTGGTTGCGTAGTTTATACTCATGTATGTCCACGTCATCAAATGCACAGCTAGTGGCATTAGTCTCACAATCGGCTGAGTCAAATCTTCATTGGAAATCTTTGCATCAATCTACAGTGAATGGAGGAGATTGATAGCACAACATTATCCATTCTCGTCTCTCTTCCACCAAATAGAGCTTTATGAGTTTTAGATTATGGTTCGAGGTTGGGAGCAGTGCATACGACACACCATATGCCACACTGACCTAATAAATAGAAATCTCCATAGAAACGTAAGACAACATTGCATCTAGGTTATGTATGGTGAAAAAGATGAAAACATCGTTGAAGGCATATACTAACAACACAACCCATTTTAAAAGCTTTTTCTCTTTAGTACTTTGCAAAAAGGATACGTTCCTGCTATTTTGTGAAGGTTTGTAGCTAAAAGCGCAACCTTTTGTACTTGAGTAGACTTAATGGTTAAGAACATGTGTTATATCTTTGCAGGTCATAGATTCAAAACCGGCGGGGGTAGGGTTGCTCATTGGCCTGTTGTGACAAAGCTCGAAGGGTAGGCGACCTCTAGGATGGAGGCTCACCCCGGTGGGCTTCGAAACGTCTAGGCCCCTGCTAAGTCACAAGTTATTGATATATCTAGCTTGCAGGCTGTTGGATATACTCTTGGAAGGTTGTTGTTTCCATGATAAAAAAAAAAGTGCAACCCTTAGCATTTTTTTTTGGGTGTTTCTTTTAGGCAAAAAAATATGTAAGGACAGAGTAATGGCAAAAGTTTTTTCTATAAAATTTGGTCAAGAGCTTTAGCTATTTTAAAAGAATTCAGACGCTGGAAAAATTATGATGAATTGAAACTCTGCCTTCCCTGAATTGCCACATCAACAAGCAGAGACAATTGTGAAATAGTCACACCATTTTTAGTTAGGGTTTCACGGCCATCAATTTCAGTTTTATGAGATAATGAGGAAGACAACGCTCTCCCAGTGGAAGAAGATCTGTCACCCATTCCTCCCGTCAACACTTCTTCTACACTTCCCAAGTACTGCAGACATGAGCATTAAAACGTTATGTGAGACCAACAAGCTTCAAGAGGCAGCGGAAGCCCTCAAGCATCTTCTTTCAGATAAATCTAAAACTAACCCCACTGTCATGACCTGCAAACTTTTGTCGAGTCTTGTCCGGCGGAATCAACATGAATTAGCATTGTCTGTTTACAGACTTATGGTTGAAAAAGCAGAGATTATTCCACATCTTATGAATTTGAACATTGTCATCAACTGTAACTGTCAAACAGGCTGAATGGATAATCCATGTCATAACATTCAATATCCTCATCAAAGGACTTTGCAGGCAGAACAGAATGGAGGATGCTGCCAAAATTTTCAATCAAAGGTTGAACAAACAACAGACTCCTGATCTTTTTACATATACTACTCTCATAAATGGGCTTTCCAAGACGGGGAAAACCCACGAGGGTTGTTGGCTGTAATGCTGCAAAAGGGTCATGAGCCTGACACTATAACGTTTACCGCTCTCATGAATCAACAATGCAAAGAAGGTGAGCTCCAAGAGGCCACGAAACTCCTGTATCAGATGTTAAAAGAAGGGTATGACCCTAATGTTATTACATTTAATAATCTGATTGATCGTTTTTTCAAAGAAGGCAAGTTGGATGAGGGTATGAAGATCTTCTGTGATGTGTCCAGTAAAAGTATACGCCTTGATGTTGTGACATACAGTGCAGTTATGGATGGTCTCTGTAGAGAACGGCAGGTTGGAGTAGGGTAAGAAATTCTTTGATGAAATGTGCAACAAATTCAACTTTTCATATACAGTGTATTTTCATATAAGGTGTATTTATTGATGGTTTATGTAAGGAAGTCAAGTTGGAGGACGCTATGAAGTTTTTTTATAAAATGCTCAGTAAATACATATGTTCCAATGTTGTTGTACTTAGAGTAGCCAAATTTTATCAGTTTAATATGGGGAAGATGTTGTCAGGTTATGTATGTATATATGTAACTTTCTAAAAACTCATAAGTAATTAAAAGATTCATGTCCAAATAAAAAGTAATTAACAAAATCCATGTGACCTCATAAAATAAAATTGCACTCAAGAAATTGGATCCCTCTCTATTCTTAACAACTCCAGGTTAAAAATGAACCTATACTGATTACATACAATTCCCATTTGATCATTTGTATAACCATTGTATAACCATCACAAGTTGAAGAATGTTGTGAAGCTCTTCTATGAAATGCCTAACAAAAACATATACCCTGATGTCATCACATTCAATGTGCTTATTGATGTTCTTTGTCATCACATTCAATGTGCTTATTGATGTTCTTTGTAAGGAAGGCTTATGGCAAGAGGCACCGAGGTGCTTCGTGAGATGCTGGATAAGGAACACACTCCAGATGTTATCACATGCCTATTTTTATTGATGGTTGTTGCAAAGAAGGCAAGCTTCAAGAAGCTCTGCAGTTGTTAGATGTTCTGGTGCAGATACGCCACCAGCCTAATGAAATCACATACAGTCCTTTGGAGAAGGCCAGGGAGCTCCTTCCAGAGATGTTAGTGAAGAAGACCAGGGAGCTCCTTCAAGAGATGTTAGTGAAAGGTTACAGGCCTGACCTGGTTATCTACAATAAATCAATAGATAGTTTCTGTAAGCATCGCAGGAGAGACGAAGCTCAACAAATCTTCTATGAGATCCTGAAACAGGGTTTGAGCCCTGATATTACAAACAACACATCGACGGATGGACTGCAAAGTGAGTAAACTCAAGGAGGCAACAATGTTGTTTAAACAGATGAGAGATGGTGGTCATGTCTCTGATCTGATTACATATGCCATCCTCGTGGATAAATTTAGCAAGGTAGGCCAACCTCAAGAGGCCAATAGACTATTGCATGAGACCTTAAAATAAAAAAGAGTTGATCCACTGACACTCTGACATATTCTGCAGTAACCAACAGTGTCTCTAAAGATATTGCTGACATATTCTGCAGTAAGCAAAAGTGTCTCTAAAGATATTGCTGAAATTTGCAGCCTTGCAGGGTAACATTCGGGAATAGTGAGTGAATTGTAATTCATGAAGTACAGGGGTGACTTTGGCAATAATCACCAGACATTCTATCTGAACCAGGACTGGTGGTTGAGCATGATGAAGTGATTTGAGTGGAGTTTGCATAAGTGTGTTTTGGGTGTTTAATCCAAAAACACATTTAGTCCTGCAGGAAAATCCATAGCCTGTAGGCTATCTTGCACAACCAAGAAAAAGTTTATGTTTACAATTATGTTTGTTCTCTTTCTGGTTGTTTTTTCTCATCTGAACAATCTCCAGGGAGTTCAAGTGAGCCCACACGACTCTTACCTTTCACATTTTAACTCTTGGAAATCGTTGGCAAGAAGGGTGAGAGAGAAGCACGTTTTGTTTGCTTGCTGCACTGAACATTTAACACAAATGATGGACCCATGGTTTTTAATAAATGTGGATGCCAACTGTATTGAAATCGCCTTTTGCTAGTGGGTACAAATTTCTGGGCATGGTTTCCTTTAATTATTGAGGCAGCTAATTCTAAGCACACAGCTACAGAGCATTGAATGCTTTGCAGATGTGGGGGTGTGTACAGTTTTATTTAAAGTTGTTTAATTTGAATGGTGAATGGTGCACACCTTAAGTTGCTGCATGGCATTCAATTCTCTGCAATAAGATGCTTAACTTGCAAAGCCAGTCAATTTTCTGCAGTTGAATGCTTAGCTCTCGCGCCATTATAGACGGCTGAGTAGTTGAACAATATTTTGTTAGCATCTCATCTGCCGAAATAATTAAAACGGGGAGAAATATCGCATTGCTAGTGGCAGAGGATATCTGAGACCAAATTTGATGGCCATTGATGGCTGTGTGAAAGATTAGAGAGAGCTACATTCAATTGTTCAAGGCACCGATCGAAGCGATAATTTTATTGTCAATCCATTGCTCTGTGATAGGAGTTGGCTTTGTAAATTTCATTCGATTGGAATCTATTATTGTAAATAAAATTTCAATTGTTGTTGATGTATTTAGTTTATTTGGTGCTTTTTATTTGTCTCTTTTTTTTCACATGAGAGTGATGGGCTTTAAACTTATTTTTGGTATCAAGAACTTACCGGAATCAAATATAGATCTATTACCTTACATACTTGGAAACTAATCAGTACACCATCCCCATCCAGACTCTATTTACCTCAGATTTAATATTACACTGAAAATGTAAACAAAAATGGTTGGTGTATCATCTCTCTGCTGAATTAATGATCGCTTCCATTTTGTATTGTTTACATCATTTGGTTTAGTGGGCTTCACATGTTGATGAAATCTACCATGTGTTTGATCTAAAATAGTTTGGTCTAGCAGTTAATGTGTTGTAACTTGGAATGATGGCGTGCCAATGATAATGTGAAATTGGTTTGCTAAAATGGTGAGTGAATTGTCAGTTGACAGTGATAAAGTGGACCTTGCAAATCTCAGAAGTGGTGGTGAAATAGAGGATTGATCTGATCTGTTGATAGTGACGGTGAAGTGGTGAAATAGAGGATTGATCTGATCTGTTGATAGTGACGGTGAGATTTCATAGGGTGTTGAAATTTAAGAGCTTCAGAAACACTGTATAAAGTGACTAGCTTTGCTGCAGTTTACACTAATGGAATGACAGTATTAGTAAATTGCTTTTAACTGTCACAATTTCGATTGTCAGTAAAGTGATGGACTATGCTAATGGAGTGGAACCATTTAATTATAAGATTATTTTGATTTTCAGGTTGATTTTTCATTGATATCTAATGAATTTAATCTACAAAATCTGTAATTTCAATTGTTTGTTGAAGGCTTTTAAAAACAATAATGAAATCACCTAACAAAAAAACCTATCAACACTCACACTTTTTAATATCTAACATTGTTTCTATGCATTTTGAAAATTTCATGAACAAAACTGATAAAAACCAGCCAAAATCAAAGTTCCCTATCTCACAAGATTATTAAAATGTTTAGATGAGAATCTTTATCTACCTTTTTCAATTCTACTATTTTTTGGCATGTTTGTTATTATTACCATTTTGTTTTATGTGACATGTGTTTGGTGTTCGAGCAAGTGATGGAGATGGTGGTCAGAGTTTGGGTGGTGAGAGGATGTTGAGTTAAAACTTAAGATGTTTGAGTAGGTAGTGTATTTTCTAATATGAAAGAAAGAAAGAAATTATTTTAACGTCCAGGAGGCTAAAAATAGCCTGTAGGACAGATTGTCTTGCCCGCTGATTTTGCATTTCCACTCTCTTCTTGTTCAGCTTGAGGATGAGCTCCCCCAATTTCACCACGGTCCCTTCATTGAATAAATTAACCCAAGAGCTAGTTTCCAAGATATTCACATAACTGTCCCTGCTATCCTTGAAGGCCTCGCACTCTAAAATGAAATGGTTTTCTGTTTCCACTTTTCCAGAGTTGCAAAATGTACACACTCTTTCTTCCCAAGCTTCCTTTGATCTTTTCCAACACCCAGTTTCACAACGCAGTTGATGAGAATTGATTCTTATTTGACATATCTTAATCAGTTTTCGATACATCAAAATTTTCGATACATCAAAGGGTAAAGGGGTGTATGCATGCTTGTTAATTTTCTTTTTAGACTTTTTTTTTCTCCCTTGAAAACTTTTTAACCATACAACATTTATTTTATTATTATTGAATATTGCAGCCTATTTATCCATTTAGAACCTTTTTAATAAAGTGACATTTGAATACTTTAAGATAATAATAAAAAAGGCAAACCTTTTTTAATAAAGTGCACTTTTAACAACCTAGGATAAAATGGGCAATTTGGTATTTTAAGTGAACACCCTTGACATGTGTACTTGTTATATCTTAGAGGGTATATTTTATTTATATTCTAATTCTTCGACTTATATCTTAAGTTATATTTAGAAAGGGAATAAAGTGAATACCATTGTCATGCGTACTTCTTATAAGGGTACACTTTATTTACAGCGCTCATTTTATATTTTGATTTATATTCAAGAGGTACGTTTCTTGCTACTTTTATCAGGATTCCTTTTTGAATGCCCTCGGTTTACGAGGTGTCTTCACATTATAATATTTTTTTGGCTGATCCATTTTAAGATGGGTAAATTGTTTGCAGGTAATTTATTTGTTTATTTATTTTGGGTTAAATATAATTAAAAAAAAACATTGGCTGAACCATTTTAAGATGGGTAAATTGTTTGCATGTAATTTATTTGTTTATTTATTTTGGGTTAAATATAATTAAAAAAAAAAACAAAAGGATGTCATTATTATTTTTTAAGATTCTTAAAATGGGTTATAGAATTGTGAAAACCATCAAAATTTGAAGAGTTGTTTTATTTTCAAATTTCTACCCAAATTCTAAGGTATTTGCCTTTCTTCTCCTTCGGCTAAGTTAACATGTATGCACATACTTGTTCATCAAAGTGTTCGTTGCGGTGCCGTAAATTTTGACATTTTTTCTCATGCACTAATCAAAGTAGTTTAACAAAGGAAAACATGACTGGGGTTCTTGTGAAAGAATTATATAAAGGAAATGCGGCTTGCTTCACCTTCACTCCATTTTTCTTTTACTAGATGTTGAGCTTAAGAATTGTCTTATGATGTGGCAATTGTTTTAGTACTTTGGACTTTTATTGACTTTGATAATGTTTTATTCCCTATCAACATTGCTAACCACATGGTGGAAACACATATGACACCTTCCCCTCACATTACTCTCAATTCCTCATACCCAATTCTATTACGAAACATTGCTCTTACACATGGCAATGAAACACAATATTCATTAGAATAATAACATCATATGTAATTATCAAATGTAACATAAAATATCATCGAATGTATTAATATGTATTAATAAATGGGATCAATTCAATTATCTTAATGGTTACAATATTTTACTTTTCTCTCAATGAACATTGGTTTTGAGAATGCAAAACATGCCTCCATCAACACCTAGTAGAAGCCACATCTAGAAGAAAAACAAATCATTTATAAGTCACCAAGTTCATATTATTTCAACATGAAAAAATATAATTTATTATTGATGACACATCCAATTGATATAATTACCATCATTAATACATGTTGCAGTGGACATAGTAGTTTAGTTAACCTCTAGCTAATCACTACAAAACAACCTCATTAATAGGTGAAACATCTATAACAAGAAAACTAATTAAGTGCAAAAAAAAAAAACATTTATATAGAATGTTAAATTCAATGCACATCATCTTTCACGTACATTTATCTTACTTGTAGGTTCTTGAACTCTACTAGTGTCATCATGGTCAATGTTCTCCTAATCATAAATCATATATAAATAATATATAATCATAAACAATATATTTTTGCAACCTCAATAATAGTATAATTATTTTATGAACCATAAACCATACTAGTGTAGAAATTTTTTCATCCCCAGTTGCTTGATTTCAACCAAAGAGGCCTCTTGTTACCGGTTGAAATGGCGGTCCAAGCCAACAGTAAGCATGTGAGGATGAAGTGACCATTGCCACCTTAGTCAACTTCTCCCAACTGCTTTAGTAGCCTAAGCCTCCTAGGGGAGAACCTTATTATAACTCTAGAAAGACACTAAAACACCAAAAGATACCTCTATGGAGGATATTAGTCACAAGTTCCTTATAATAGTCAAATAAATATACAAATGTAGTTATTAAAACTAATGACAAATGGATGGCAACAATTGTTTTCTGAATGAATATTCAATGCCACACAAGTAAATAATGATGCCAATTCAGTGACCCAGAACTTGTAATGTGTCAGATGGATGCTATTCCCAAGTATTCATTCTTTATCATATATCAAGCTGTGGAAATTAAGCCTAAGTTGTAGAACAATTACACTCACAAAAAGGAGACTGAATATGGAGCATAACACAAACTTCTATTGAATAAGTGTACATCATCCAACCTCATGAAGTCATAGGTTCTCCAAATATATAATTACATCAGAGATTCGAAACCATAGGGATGCTATTCGAATTAGACAAAAGGAAGGCTTACTAAACTCATCAAAATCCCCCATAGGTGCATAAATCACTTGCCTAATATGTCAAGATGCTCACGAATTTGTTGAGTGAGATGTACCAGCTATTACATGATGGAAAGAGATCAGATCCATGCTTTTGGACGGAGAAAAAGAAGGAGGGTGAGTTGGGAAAAAACAAGGCAGTTACTCCAAGACTAGCTTTTCCTTTTTGCCTTAAAACTGTGGAAAAGCAAAGCAACTCTAAAAAATCAGAACTACGCTTTTAATATTCTGGAATGAATGCAAAGTTGTCAGAATCTTATCTGAGGTCTTTATAAAGCGCTCCATTAGCTAGTTTTAGCAATTGTTGACTTCTAGGTGCAAGTGGATGCCAACTAGCTAGTAAGGAATCTAAGAATATGAAAACAATTATTAATTGATGTATCCTAAGTGTAACTATGGGTTTAATTTATTCTAACACCCCCCTTTAAGCCCGAATTTATGTAAATATCATAAAAATATATCATATTATAGGGCCTAGCAACAAGGTTTAGTCACCCTTTACATACTGCTTTGTCCATACAACCGAGGAAAGAGGAAAAACCCACAAGGAAAAAATCCTCCCTAAAACATGGACATGAACAAAATTTTGGAAATCTTGTTATCAATCATTCTTCACCACATGATTAGCAATCCCCAACAGTGGTTTGAGATTACTGAAGGTCTTCTCAGAAAACACCTTGGTGAAGATTTCTGCTACTTGCTCTGAAGATGCGCAGTAGAGTAGAGAAATGATCCCATCATGCATAAGCTCCCTGATATAGTGCATATGGATCTCAATGTGTTTGGTTCATTGTCTCTGTACTGGATCAGTGGAGATTCGAATGGTGCTTTTATTTTCACAATAGATGATAGCATGGAAGTATCTGATTTGATCCCAAACTCTCCAAGTATTCCTTACAACCACAAACACTGAGTAGTTGCATTCACAACTCCTCTATACTCTACCTCTATAGATGAGAGTGCAACGACACTCTTCTTTTTACTTAACTAGTTGATTGGTCCATCTGCAAGCATAAACACAAATCCTGAAGTATAATTTCTATCAGTGTTATCACCTGCCTAATCACTGTCAGTAAATCCAACTAACCCTAAGTCATATTTTGTTGCATAGAAAATCCCATGAGTTCTTGTTCCTTGAATAAAGTTTAGGAATCTCTTAGCTTCCTTCCAATGGATTTCATGAGGTTGATCCATGTGTTGGAAGCCACACTCACTGCATAAGATATATTAGGTCGAGTATGAGTCAAATAAATCAAACGCCCAATCAACTAACTATACAGTTTATTATTTACCAATGGATTTGAACTTGCTTCTTCAAGCCTAACCCCAGAGAGAAATGGATTCTTGCTTGGGTTGCAATCCTTCATGTTGAACTTGTTTAGAAGATCTGAAGCATACTTGGAATGATGTACCTTGATCCCATGGGTTGATTGAGAAATTTTGAGTCCCAAGAATAGACTCAACAATCCCAAATCTGTCATGGAGAAGGCATAGTTCAACGCATCATTCAAGGAGGAAATATATTTCATGGAACTTCCGATCATCAATAGGTCATCCACATAGAAAACAATAATGATTAAGGAACCATGAATCAACTTCAAATAGACATTCAGATCAGACTTGCATCTAACAAATTTTTGTGACAGCATAAGGCCATCAATCTTGGCATACCAAGCCCTGGGGGCTTGCTTCATCCCATACAATGATTTCATTAACCTACACAAAAGAGATGGATTAGACACAAAATCTTCAGGTTTATGCATATAAATCCCTTCTTTAATATTTCCAGGTTGAAAGGCACTCTTCACATCCATGCGATGCACCTCCCATTGCCTTGAAGCTGGAATGACCAAAACTAGCCTTATGGAGTCCATCTTTGCCATTGGTGTAAAGGTTTCATTGTAATAAATACCTTGAAATTTTGAGTAGCCATTGGCCACTAATATTTCCTTGTATTTCAAAGGCGAACCATCAACAACAAATTTAGTTTTATAAACCCACTTACACTTGACTAGCTTTCTCCCTGAGGGGAGATTGACTAGTTCCCATGTGTCATTCTTCTGGAGCGAGCTGTATTCCTCCTTCATGCATGTTTTCCATATTGAATATTCTAATGCATATTCATATGTCTGAGGGTCTAATTCAACCATTATATATCACTTCTCCACAAAGAATGTATTTTTCATAGAAAGGGCACTCTCAAATTGAGATCTAGTCCTCCTAGTATCATTAGGATTCCCAGCTAGTTCACCGGCTGCTTGAATGGTCCTTGCTACCCATTTTGGTCTTGTAGGACTGTTAGGATATGAAATTAAATCATCATTATTAGACATATCAGAATCATAAAACTCATTAGTCTATTCATCTACATTCAGTGGTGGCGGTGATGAAGAGGACTCTCCAATTTTTGCTGCTAACATAGGCTCTCCTTCAAACTAAACACTCATTTTGATGAAATATTTTTGAGTGTTCATGTTGATAATATTATACCCTTTGGAATATTTAGAATATCAAGCAAATAGGCACTCTTGAATTTTGGGTTCCAAATCCTTCCTCTTTTCAGTTGGAATTCTAGCCCAAGCCATTGAGCCAAAAATCCTGAAATAAGTCACATCTGGCTTCTACCCACTCCAAGCTTCGAAAGGGGTGATTCCATAATGTTTCTTGTGAGGTAAAATATTCTAGATATATGATGCACATTTTATAGCTTCATCCCAAAACTTTGGCGGCAAATGTTTTTACTCCATCATGCAAGTTGCCATCTCCTTGAGTGATCTATTCTTCTTCTCACCAACACCATTTTGTTGAGGTGTGTAAGGAATAGAATGTTGCATCTAGATACCCGCATATTCACAATAATGGATGAAATGAGACTTGACATACTCTCTACCATTGTCATATATGAGGATCTCGATTTTCCTCCCATATTGGTTCTCAACTAAGGCTTGAAAAACCTTGAAGAGGTCAAAAACTTCATACTTATGCTTCAGGAACTAAACCCAACAATACCTGGAAAAGTCATCCATGAAGGTTAAGACATACTTGGCTTGAATCATGGACATATGAGGGAATGGACCAACAATGTCACTGTGGATTAACTCAAGGGGTGCAGATGTTCTCTCATGACTGACTATCTCATACTTGTGCTTTGGGTGTTTTCCTAGAATGCAAACCTGGCAAACTCCTTTGGAAAACTTGATATTTGGTAACCCTATGACCATGTCTTTGTCACTCAAATCTGAAAGGTATTTTTAATTTAGATGGCCAAATATTTCATGCCAAAGCTTGCTTGCTTCATTATCATGAGTGAGAAGAGCAGAGGGGTTAGAGAAAGGCATGAAATGGGAAAACCTGTACACTTTCAAACTATGATCCAAAACAACTTTAGCTATGACTTTACCATTCAAAATATCTGAGATTTCAACTTCATTGGGAGAGAATACAACATTCTTAGGAGACCCAGTTTCGAATGGTAAAGGTTCACAACAAGACCTAGGACTTTACCATCTGATACAATAACAAGAGGTTCGCAACAAGACCTAGTACACACAGAACATCATTGAAAGAACCATGGTCAAGATAAATCCTACCCTTCCCCTCACTTTCAGTTACAGAGTCATCTCCCAAAACAATTTTTGGACCTTTCAAATCATCAAGAGAGCTGAAGGTCTCCCTTGTTGAAACCATGTGACTTGAAGCTCCAAAATCAATGATGAAGGTAGAGGATCTTGCAATGCTGGAAACCAAGGTTGCATGAACTCTCTCCTTGTCATATGAACTCGATCCTCCTTCCTTCTTCTTTGAGCAATCAGGAAGGGAGATGTTGTTTTTCTCCAGGAGTTTAGTCTACATGTCAATTTGCTTCTTCATACAAGAGCTCTTAGGATGATAGCCCTTACTATAGTATGTGCACTTGCTCATTTCACCTTTATTCTTCTTCTTCTGGAAGTTCTTCTTGGAGCCTGAGGACTCCTCTTGAGACTTGGACTTGTCTCTCTTTTGTTCTGGTGGCTTCTTTGAATTGGATTTCTTCTTGCCTTTGGAATCCACCTTAGAATCACTAGCAACCAAATCTTGGTCTTTGGAAGGTTTGATGGTACCCATCATAACCAATTTGTCTTGCTCCTGAGTGAGAGATTCCATGAAGTCAGCAAGCTTAGTAATATTCCAAGCTTGTGTTGTCAATTTGGTGGCATGGAAGGTCGAAACAAACATATAGTAGTCAGGACCAAGCTTTGAAAGTATGGCCAAGACTAGTTTCTCATCCTTCTTTTCTATTCCACATTTTTTTAACTGTAGAACAAGGGCCTTAAAATTGGAAAAGTAGACTTGCAAGGATTTAAAGCTACTTGGACTCAGTGATATTGGCTCATTCTCAAGTTGATGTCCCCTCATTTCATCTGTATTTCCAAATGGAGTCTCAAGCTTCTCCCAAACTTCATTTGGTGATGTCAATCCAACAAGATGGAAAAGGAGGTCTCTTGAAATGTTGAGACATAAGAGACCATAGGCCTCATCCCTCCTGTTGTGCCATTTAAATTTTCTTTTTTGCTGCATTGGGCTCAGCCTCAACTTCCATGGTCACTCTGTAGATGCCTTACTCCTCAACTAAATATCTATCTCAGCCTTCCATTTGGAAATTTTGAATGGAGTCAAGATGATAATGTGGATTGATCCCTTTATCAGCAACTGCGACCTTAAACAAGCAGAATGCAATCCCAGTCAGCAATGTCGAACCTACAATAGAAATTTGGAAGGAGAATAATCGAACTACCTAGGCTCTAATACCATATGGAAATCAATCCCAAGCTGTAGAACAATTACACTCACAAAATTACTAGTCAATCATGCAAAATTCCACAAAAAGGAGACTAAATATAGAAGATAACACAAAATTCTATTGAATAAGTGTAAATCATCCAACCTCATGATTTCATAGGATTTCCAAATATATAATTACATTAGAGATTCGAAAGCATAAGGATGTTATTCAAATTAGACAAAAGGCACGCTTACTAAACTAGTCAAAATCCCCCATAGGTGCATAAATCACTTTCATAATATGTCAAGATGCTCACAAATTTGTTGAGTGAGATGTACCAGATGTTAAGTGATGTAAAGAGATCAGATCCATGCTTTTGGATGGAGAAAAAGAAGGATGACAAGTTTGGCAAAAAACAAGGTAGTTACTTCAAGACTAACTTTTCCTTTTTTCCTTAAAACTGCTCAAAAGGAAAGCAAATTTGAAAAAGCATATTTGCACTTTTACTATTATGGAATGACTGCAGAGTCGTCAGGATATTATCCAAGATATTTCTAAAGCGCTCCATTATCCAGTTTTAGCAATTTTTTACTTCTAGGTGCAAGTGGATGCCAACTAGGTAGTAAGGAATCTAGGGATATGACAAAAATGATTAATTAATGTCTCCTAAGTGTAACTATGTGTTTGATTTATTCTAACACAAGCAACATTATACATAAGTTATTAGTAGAAAAATTAGAAACATTATGTTGAAGAAAAGGTACTAGTTATGCACACCAATAATCACGATATCATTAGTAGTTTGGCATTTACATTAGTACAACCATAACTATCACCAACAAGTACCAAACATAACCCATATGTGTACATTGTATTATCAGTAAGATCACAACTACTATGCAGTAACGATAATATTTTGCAGCATTACAAATATCAGACATCCATGTACAACAACATGTATCAGTCATCACCCATAGCAGTATTCATAGCAGCATTAGTTATGTGAAAATAATGAGCAAGAATAAGTACTCCAGTCCTCTTTTCAAGTATTACAAGGACCATGTTTAACACATTGTTATATTATTAGCATTGATATCATAAATAATATGTAGCAGTATATATATTAGTGTCAACATATTAGCATAAGCAAATATTCACTGTAGTATGTGTAACAAGGCATAACTGGTTTCATCCACTTTAAGTCATGTATGTGCAATCCATGTGCATTCAATAAGTACAACAATATTGCAATGTTATAGTGCTTTGCATAAGTCAAAACATACATATTATTCTATAAATATTCGTACTAATAGTATTCAATGCAAGTAGCAAGGATGCCAACATAACACTTTAAATGGTATCCCAAACTAACTCTTCACACCAGTACTTGACTAACCTTTTATTTGTCTATGTGTAGGCCAAGGGAGGGGTTAAGGGGAAGTGCAACAGGATATAAAAGGAGAAGGATGTCACTATAAGGGAAGCTTGGGAAGGGAAGAGAGAGAGGAATATGGAAACATCGAGGGTAAAAGGAAACTAGGGATTTTAGGGAAGAATTAGAACTAGTTTAGGGCCTTTTAGGGCACATTTTGGTATTTTTACAGTTTTTGGATTTTTAAGGTTCTCTATAATTTCTCCTTAGGGTTTTTACAGATTTTGAGGCTAGGGAGAATTTATAGGGAAGGTAGCCAAAATTTTAGGGAGGCCAAAAAATGCAAAAAAAATATTTTATTTTTATTTTTAGGGTTTTCGACATAAAAATGAAAACCTAATTATAACCCTAATTTTACCATGAGAATGCAAATTTATGTTATATTTTTATCATTTAACCAATATGATCTTAGGATCTTATCTAAGAGAATAACATGCACAACAATAATCACAAGAGACAAGAGACACAAATAATTTTCCTCGGGGAAACTGTTAGATTTTTATCAATTATGACAGTATGATCTTAGGATCTTATCTGAGAGAATAACATGCACAACAATCAATCACAAGAGACAATAGACTCAAATATTTTCCTCGGGGAAACCATAAAGGAGAAAACCCCACAACTTCCTCAAAGATAGAATAAGCACCAATGGCAGCAATAAAACCCAAAGACAGTAAGATGGTCTCCGACAATTGTTCTCTCTCTTATCCCAGCTCCTTCTCTCTCACTCATGTGCTACAACTATGTGTGAGTGAATGTGTGTTAAATAGAGAGGCTCACTCTCTATTTATACTAATTCCCTACTTGACAATAACTCACTAGGGCCGATTTCTCTAGGAGAGTCTAATAACCCTAGGGCCCCACAACTGCGGGGACTTTAAACCTTGATCAATATGGAGGGTTACCCTCTATGAATTTACATGACTTGTTTACATTATTGAATCTCTCGATAGGAACATCGGGGTATGACATGACTCAATTACATTACAGATACTTTCCGATAGAAACATCGGGGTACAATACATAAGATATACAAGTGAATAAATTTCATAGCTACAAATACATCAACACTCCCTCTTAAGTAGGAAGGTATTCTCTTGACACAATTCATCAGCACAAGTCTTCTTCTCTGGATCAACATCAAGTCTAGATCATCGGATCATCATCATTGGATCAACATCAAGTCTGGATCATCGGATAATCATCACTGGATCAACATCAAATATGGATCATCGGATAATCATCACTAGATCAACATCAATTTTGGATCATCAGATCATCATCACTGGATCAACATCAATTCTAGATCATCGTATCATCATCACTGGATCAACATCAAGTCTGGATCATTGGATCATCATCACTGGATCAACATCGGGTCTAGATCATTGGACCATCATCACTGGATCAACATCAGGTCTAGATCATTGGACCATCATCACTGGATCATCGAATCATCATCATTGCATCAACATCAAGTCTGGATCATCAGATCATCATCACTAGATCAACATCAAGTCTGGACCATCAGATCAACATCAAGTCTGGATCATGAGATCATCATCAAAGTTGGATCATCACTGGATCATCATTGGGTCATCGTCATCATTACTGCTTCTGCCATCTCGATCAACTGGTGCTCTCTCTCAATTCTTCTCGTCATAGGCAGTTCTACAGAGCCAGCTCTTTTTCATGCTGGTTGTAGGCCTAGCCTCCATGTAGGTCTTCATCTTCTTCAGCACTTATATCTGACCCAATTAGAAAGGCCCTCCCAGCACTTATATATGACTATGGGAGGGCCTAGCCTTCCCCCATGTCAGAATGGCCTAGCCCTTACCTCTGACCATGGGAGGGCCTAGCCTACCCCCATGTCAGAATGGCCCAACATATGACCATGGGAGGGCCCAACCTACCCCCATGTTAGAATGGTTATGCCCTTACACCTAACCATGGGAGGGCCCAGCCTACCCCCATGTCAGAATGGCTCAGCCCTTACATCTAACCATGGGAGGGCCCAGCCTACCCCCATGTCAGAATGGCTCTACGCTTACATCTGACCATGGGAGGGCCCATCCTGCCCCCATGTCAGAATGGATCAGCCCTTACATTTGATCATGGGAGGCCCCACCTACCACCATGTCAGAATGGCTCAGCCCTTACATCTGATCATGGGAGGCCCCACCTACTACCATGTCAAAATGGCTCTACACTTATATCTAACCATGGGAGGCCCCTCCTACACCATGCCAAAATGGCTTATCCCTTACATATGATCATGGGAGGCCCCACCTACCACCATGTTAGAATGGCTCACGGACTCATCACTTTCTCTTGGAAGGAACCTCGATCTGGAGAACACCAAGATTCTCCCTAAAGTACTCAAAATTCACTCTGGCTAATGGCTTGGTCAACACATCAGCTATCTGCTCATCCGTCGCAACATATTGGAGCTTCACTGCTCCTATCTGCACCATATCCCTGATATAGTGGTATTTGATCTCGATATGCTTCGACTTGTCATGGAACACTGGGTTCTCTGAAAACTTCACACAACTATGGTTGTTGCAATATATACAAGTAGAAACAAACTAGAGATCAAACAAATCAGATAGTAGCTTCCTTAGCCACACTACTTCACATCTAGTTGAACAAGCTACGACATACTCTGCTTCGGCTATACTTAGTGCCACACAGGATTGTTTCCTTCTAAACCAAGAGATCACACTTGATCCCATACTAAAGCAGCACCTCAAAGTTCTCTTCCTATCAATGGCACTTCCTACCCAATTAGAATCCACATCACCCTCTAGGTTAATCTTTTGATCCACCACTTGGGCCCATAATCAACTGTACCATTTAGGTACCTTAGAATATGATTTGCAGCAATCAGGTGAATATGTTTGGGATCCGTCAGGAATTCGCTCAATGTTTTCACAACAAATATTTGGTATTGTGTTCGTCATGTACATCAAGGACCCAATCATCTGACGATACATCATCGCATCAACCGACTTTGATGAAGCATCACTGAATAGCTTTAGGTTCGATGCCATAGGTGTGTTCATGGCCTTTCAGTACATCATCCTGAACCTATTCAGGATCTCTACTGCATACTTCCCTTGTCCTAGGGAGATTCCATTTGCATTCTACCACACCTCCATGCCTAGAAAGTAATGCATCATACCCAAGTCTTTCATTTTGAACTCTGCAGCAAGCTTCCTCTTCGTATCAGTAATCAATCCATCCTCACAAACATATCATCTACATATAGTAGGAGTATCACTAGGTTCCCTTCTTCAACCTTGTAGTAAAGGTTGGAATCTGCTTTACTCTTGGTAAAGCCCAAACTGGATAGGAAGCTGACAATTCTGTCGTACCATGTTCTGGGTTCCTGTTTCAAACCGTACAGGGCTTTCTTCAACTTACACACATGAGTCTCCCTGTCATATCTCTCAAAACCGAGTGGCTGCTCCACATACACTTCCTCTTCCACTACACCATTCAAGAAGGCAGTGTTGACATCCATCTGGTGTATCTTCCATTTCATTACTGCAGCCATAGAAAGTATTGATCTAATGGAAGTGTATATGGCTATAGGTGCAAAAGTTTCTTCATAATATATTCCTTCTTTCTGGGAGAAGCCACGAGCCACAAATATTGCTTTATATTTCTTTATGCTACCATCTGCAACATGCTTGATCTTGTAGATCCATTTGGAAGTCACAACATACTTCCCCTCTGGTCTATGGACAACATCCCAGACATCATTCTTCATGATCGACTGGTACTCCTCGATCATATCATCCTTCCACTCTTTCCCGCTCCTTCATAATTGGAAGGTTCTTTATCAATGATGTCACATAATAGTGTTACATAACCCGAGCAGGACCTGGTTCTTTTCCTTTCTCTGTGCATTTCTTTTGGAGCCCCATATCTTTCTACACCTTGGATAGCCTCTCGTATCCATGTAGGTTTCCTCTTATGAGGATTCTTCTCCTGGGGTGGATCTACATGTTCCTGGGGTTCTTCTATTTCTCGATATTCTTCTTGAGTTGTATTGTTCATAGTTGTTTATTGAATTCTGGGTACTTCTGTTTCTTCAGGTTCTTCAGCTGGTCTCTTTTTGGATTTGTTTTAAGCTGAGTCTTCGTAAAATGTTACGTCCCTACTGATGTTGATCTTCTTTAATCCTAGGAAGTATATTCTGTAAGCCTTCAAGCTTTCACTATATCCCACAAATATACCCTTCTTCCCTGAAGGATCTAACTTTGTCCTCTTTTCTTTCAGAATGTGTATGTACACTAAACAACCAAATATTCTGAGATGACTGACTTCTAGCTTCTTGTTGGAGAATACTTCTTCAGGTGTTTTGTTCTCAAGTACTTTATGTGGAGTATGGTTATGCACGTACACCCCTGTCTTGGTAGCTTCTTCCCATAAATGCATGGGAAGATCTTGATCATGAAGCATTGCCCTTGCAGCTTCCATGATCGTTCTATTCTTCCTTTCTACAACCCCATTCTGTTGTGGATTATGTGGAGTGGTCAACTCCCTCTTAATCCCTGAATCTCTGCATAACTCTTTGAATTCATTTGATGTGAATTCTCCACCATTGTCTCATTGAAAGGCTTTGATATTCTTTTCTTTGTGGTTCTCGATCAAGCCTTTGAATTCCATGAACCTGGTGAATACTTCATCTTTGTTCTTTAAGACTCTATATCCATGTCTTCCTAGAAAAATCATTAATGAAAGAAACATAGTATACATACCCGCTTAATGAACTGGATGACATTGGTTTGCATATAGCAGAGTGAATGATTTCCAAGATTCCTTTTGTCTTGCTTTCGCTACTTGGAAATGTCTTCTTTGTGTTCTTTCCTTTCATGCATCCTTTGTAAAAACCATCATGTTTTGTTTGTATTTATGGAAGACCTTTAAAAACTTTTCTTGCAAGTGGTAGTGCCCTATAGTGCACATGTGCAATTCTTTTGTGCCAAAATTCATTTGGCTCTACTAATTCATGGACCAAGGCTTGTTCTGGTTGGCCCTTTAGCTTGTATAATCCTCCCTCTTACTCTCCAATCACAACTGCATCATCTATGGTTTTTCCCTTTGGCCACATAAGAACTTGGCCATCTACAAATGCAACCCTCATTCCTTTTGCATCCAATGCAGAGATGGACAGGAGGTTCTTCTTTAGTCCTGGTACAAACAAGACATCCTTCATCTTCATAGAATTTCCAGAGTCTAGCTTGTAGGAGGATTCACTACTACCTTTTATTGGATATTGGTAGTCATCCCCAAGTTTCACCTTGTGTAATGACTCATGTTCTGATAGTTTCACAAATGATTCTTTGAATTCCGTCATATGTTTGTAAACTGCACTATCTATAAGCCAATCATTGCTTCCATGTGTGATAGTTCCCGTGAGAGCGGAAATCAAAACATATTCTTTATCACTTGAAGAATCATCACTTTCTTGTTTGACTCTCTTCTTGGAAGGTTCATCATCCTCTATAGCATGAGCATGATGTCTTCTCTTTTATTTCTTCTCCTTGTGGGAGTTTCTTTTGTTTCTAAGACAATTTATGGCACAGTTTCCTATCTCATCACAAGTAAAACATCTGAGTTGAGTTTTTCTGGAGTGAGGATGCTTACCTTTAGAATGATGACAGTCCCTTCTATTTTTCTTGGAGTGTACTATGAGAGCTTGATCTTCACTTCCCATATTTTCTTGTCGGGATACTATTCAAGATTCTTCTTATGAGCATTCCTCCCACAGTCTACTGAAGGTGACTAGCTTTCTTCTAGCACAGATCCCTTGAATGAAAGAGTCCCATGACCTAGGGAGACCATTCAAGGTAGTCATCATAATTTCTGCATTCTCTACTTCTTCATCCACTGCTTCAAGTTGTTCTTTGATTTGGGAGACCCTTGTAAAGTATGATTGTATGGTCTCCACATTCTAGATCTTCACACTCTTCAACTGGTTCCTCAAAGTCATCTCCGGTTTATGTTCTTTCCTTCAAATAGATTGGCCAGGGAATCAAACATTGCCTTAGATGTCCTTAGGGAGGACACCTGTGGTATGAGGTGATCCTTTATTGAATCAGCAATAATCCTCTTAGCCATGACCAACTTCTTTTTGTGTAATGCATTATCCTCATCTCCCTATGGAACTGGAACCTCTTCACTGATGTAAGAGTCCAACTCATTTTCTTCCAAGACCAGGGAGATCCTATACTTCCAAGCTCGAAAGTTATCATCTCCCTCAAGCTTTTCATCAAGCTTGGTGTGGTGAGACATCTTAAATGAGAACCTCAAATGGAAATACAAAAGATTTAGATCTTACCAATTTGAGAAGCTGAAATATGGATCTGGAGCTGATCTTTTGTAGTGTTGGTTTTCTGGTTCTAGGGAAAATTAGGGTTTGACTTTCTCGAAGTTCTACCCAACCAAAAACCTTGATTCTTGTCTCTAAACTTTGATTTTGAGGAGGAGAGAAATCCTATCATGGGCTCACTCAAAAATTCCTCTTCAGTGAAAAGCCCTAATTTCTTGATGTAGTGGTAGGTCAAAAACTGAAAAATGCTCAGAATCAAATTCTGCTTCGACAGAAAGATGCACCCTTCAATGGAGGTTCATCCCAGCCTCCTTTTGCTGATGGATTATGGAGAGAGACCCAAAAAGTAAGAATCCCTAGCTTCCGCAGCTGCACAATGTCTTCTTCTCAGGTTAGCTCTGAAACCATGTTAGATTTTTATCAATTATGATAGTATGATCTTGGGATCTTATCTGAGAGAATAACATGCACAACAATCAATCACAAGAGACAATAGACACAAATATTTTCCTCGGGGAAACCATAAAGGAGAAAACCCCGCAACTTTCTCAAAGATATAATAAGTACCAATGGCAACAGTAAAACCCAAACATAGTAAGCTGATCTCCGACAGTTGTTCTCTCTCTTATCCTAGCTCCTTCTCTTTCACTCATGCGCTACAACTATGTGTGAGTGAATGCGTGTTAAATAGAGAGGCTCACTCTCTATTTATACTAATTTTCGACTTGACAATAACTCACTAGGGTCGACTTCTCTAGGAGAGTCTAATAACCCTAGGGCCCCACAAATGCAAGGACTTTAACCCTTGATTAATAAGGAGGGTTACCCTCTATGACTTTACATGACTTGTTTACATTATTGAATCTCCCGATAGGAACATCGGGGTATTACATGACTCAATTACATTACAAATACTTCCTGATAGAAACATTGGGGTACAATACATAAGATATATAAGTGAATACATTCCAAAGTTACAAATACATCAATAGAAACCATAAAGGAGAAAACCCCACAACTTCCTCAAAGATAGAATGAGCACCAATAGCAAAAGTAAAACCCAAAAACATAAAGATGATCTCCGACAACTGATCTCTCTCACTTGTGCCAGCACTTCCTCTCTCACTCATGCGCCCCAGTTGAGTGAGTGTGTGTGTAAAATAGAGAGGCTCACTCTCTATTTATACTAATTTCCAACTTGACAATTACTTACCAGGGTCGACATCTCTAGGAGAGTCTAATAACCCTAGTGCCCCACAACTGTGGGGACTTTTTCCCTGATCAACAAGGAGGGTTAACCTCAACTCAATTGTGGGGACTATTGCCCCGACTTACAATGGAGGGTTAACCTCAATTACTTTACATGACTTTATTATATTAATGGCTCTCTCGATAGGAACATCGGGGTATAATGAAATACAAATGATCCTCTCGATAGGAACATCAAGGTACAATATAAGATATACAAGTGAATACATTTCGAAGTTACAAATACATCAACAATTTACAAATGCAAAATGCAATCTATCGAACCCTGTTGACTAGGTTTTGGAAAAGAGGGAGGTTTAAGACCTAGGAATAAAATCCCTATCACATTCCTACCCTAACCCAGGGAATCTAAGGAGTGAATAACTAGCCTCTAGATAATATTAATCTAGGTTTACAAATAACCCCTAGAGCCCTAAATTTCTAACCCTATAATTATTCCTAAACAGATGCACTTCCATGACCAAGGTGCCTAAAGTTGACAATCCATAAACATATATCACTCATCAACAAGTAACAAAGAGAGATAAAGATGCAAACCCTAGCCTAACTCCTTGTGCATGTGTTAATCAAACAAATCTAGCATCACCTTAGCAAGAGCGTTGAACCAAAGAAACTCCAGGCATTGATCATAAAACCCCAAAACAATTCTTCCCCAAGAGGTGCACATCATATCCAAAGAGCCCTAGAAGGATAGAAAATTAACATAGTGTTTTATCCCATAAGTTCTATCTTAAATACAAGTGAATACATTCCGAAGTTACAAATACATAAACACTCCCTCTTAACTAGGATGGTATTCTCTTGACACAATACATCATCACAAGTCTTCTTCTCTAGATCATCATCAAAACTAGACCATCACTGGATCATCATCGAAACTGGATCATCATCAAAACTGGATCATCGTTGGATCATCATTAAAACTAGACCATCATTAACGCTGGATCATCATCATCATCACTGCTTCAGCTTTCCCGATCAATTGGTGTTATCTCTCAATTCTTCTCGTCATAGGAATTTCTACAGAGCCAACCCTTTTTCATGTTAGTTTTAGGCCTAGCATCCATGTAGGTCTTCATCTTCTTCAACACTTATATATGACCATGGGAGGAACACATCCATCATCCAAGTCAGAAAGGCCCGCCCAACACTTACATCTGACCATGGGAGGAACACATCCAGCATCCATGTTAGAAAGGCACGCCTAGCACTCACATCCATCAGCATGTTAGGACACACCATCTACCATCTGAGGAAAGGCCCATCACTTACATCCCTTGGCATGATAGGACACACCATCTATCATCCAAGAAAGGCCCAACATTTAAATCCATTGGCATGATAGGACACACCATCTATCATCCAAGGAAAGGCTCAGCACTTACATCTACTGGCATAGTAGGACACACCATCTACTATCCATAGAAAGGCTTAGCACTTATATCTGACCCATTCAGAAAGGCTCAACACTTAAATATATCCTAGTCAAAAAGGCCCAACACTTACAACTGACCATGGGAGGAACCAATCCTACCACCATGTCAGAAGGGCTCACAGACTCATCACTTCCTCTTGGAAGGAACCTCGATCTGGAGAACACCAAGCTTCTCCCTGAAGTACTCAAAATTCTCTCTGGCCATTTCTAACATAGAATCACATTAGGGCTGATTACGTCAAAGGATAACCTGCGAGCTTCGCTAGGACTGATTACATCCGAGGACAACCTACAAGACTGTTTACGTCTGAGCAACCTACGAGCTTCGCTAGAATTTATGCTCAGACAACCTGTCTCACCGGCTATGCTAGAAATCCCTCTTTCAAGAGATCTCAATATGGATCACATACTAGAGCTTCAGTGCTCCTCTCTGCATCATACAAAAAATGCAAGTCAAATCAATCAAATCAAATAGTAGTTTTGAAAAGAAACAAACTACCTCCCAAATAGCCAAGCAAGTGGCAACATATTTTTCCTCGGCTGTACTCAATGCCATGCAGGACTGCTTCCTGCTAAACCAAAAGATCACACTCAATCTCATACTGAAGCAACACCCTTAAGTTCTCTTCCTATCAATGGCATTGACTGCCCAATCCAAATCCCCATAACCCTCTAGGTTAATATTTTGAATTGCTACATACTTGAGCTCATAATCAACTGTACCCGTTAGGTACCTCACTGCATGCTTTGCAACCATCAGGTGAACATGTCTTGGATCTGTCAGGTACATCAATGACCCAATCATCTGACGATACATCGTAGCATCAACCGACTCTAATGAAGCATCACTCAATAGCTTCAGGTTCGATGCCATAGGTGTGGTCATGGCCTTACAGTCCATCATCCTGAACCTCTTCAGGATCTCCTACATGCCTAGAAAGTAGTGCATCATATCCAAGTCCTTCATCTCGAACTCGGCAGCAAGTCTCCTTCTTGCAACTTTAATGTGTTCCTCTTTTCTTTTAGGAACAGGTCATCGACATATAATAGGAGCATCACTGGTCTTCCACCTTCAACCTTGAAGTAAAGGTTGGAATCCGCTTTACTCTCAGTAAATCCTAAAGTCATCATTAAGCTGTCCATCCTGTTGTAATATGTAATTACTTTTTCAATATTTAAAATATATATGTCAAATCTTTATTTAAAATAGAAATCGCTTAACATTTTATAATAAAAACAATTTGATGATTAATAGTTTTTGTTTTTTAAATACTTACTATATATAATAATCTATTATAATTATTATTTAAATATAAAATATTTATTTATTTTACAAAAATAAAATATTATATTATAATAAATTACTATATATATTCTCATGGGGTTGAATTTTAATATTAATACCACATTTTTTTTTGAAATTTAGGTATTATTCAAGGTTCATATTTTACTATCACTTGTTAACCTTTGAAACACCTACATCTATACCAACATTAATTAAACACGTACATTCAAGTTACAAAACCAAATACATACATAAAGCCTTAATGTAGCGATTTGAATGAACTGTTATATCATAATAAAATATTATATTATTATAATTTTTATCACATATAATAATAGTGTTTATTACATATAATCTCATTTGCTTAATATTAACTCAACCTTTTCGTGAGTGCTATTTCTTTATCTCAATATTAACATTTTTTTTTAATTTATTTAAAGATGTTATTAATTATTGCATTAAAAATGATAATAATAATAATAATAATCATCTATACATAATATATATATATCATAAGAAACTATTAAAAATGAATTTACACGTGTTTTTTTGAAGGTTTATTAAAAAATTTAAAAAATGTTTATTTTTTAATTTTTTTTAATTTATAGTTTTATATTTATATTTTAAAATTAAT
>LPNX010974505.1:358526-460894 GCA_001517045.1 Pseudotsuga menziesii
TATGTTTCAAATTTCAAATTTCAAAATTAATATTCATATTATATTATAGTCAAACGTAATTTATTTACTCAAAAGTAGTTTACTTTTAGTCATATCAAAGATGATTTTTTTATTGGTTTTATTTTAGACATCTTTTCAATTTAATTTAACCATAGTTACATTGGTTATAGTGTAAGAGATGAGTTCCAAATATACCTTCTTCACAAAATGACTAACTCATAATATTTTATTACATCTTTTATGAGGCCCATTTTAAACCTCAAAATTTCCATAATGGTTGTGACAAAGCTCAAAGGATAGACAACCCTTGGGATAGAGGCTCACCCCGGTGGGCTTCAAGACGTCTCGGCCCTTGGTAAGTCACAAGTTATTGGTATATCTGGCTTGGAAGAGGTTGGATATACTTTTGGGAGGTTGCTATTCTCATGGTTAAAAAATAAAAAGCAACCCTTTGCATTTTCTTTGCATTTTTTTAGCCAAAAATCTATTGAAAAAGTAAGGACAAAGTAATAATGACACAGTTTTTTATATAAAATTTGGTCAAATTTTATATAATGGAAAGATTCTGATCAATTGAAACCCTGCATCCATTGAATTGCGATATCAACAAGAGGGGACAATTGTGAAATAGTCACACCATTTTTAGTCAAGGTTTCACTGCCATCAATTTCAGTTTCATTAGATAATGAGGAAGACCATGCTCTCCCAGTGGAAGAAGTTCTCACTCACCTATTCCTCCCATCAACACTTATTCCAGAGACCAACGAACTTCAAGAGGCAGCGAAATCCATCAAGCATCATCTTTCAGATAAATCTAAAACTAACCCCACTCTCATGACCTGCAAACTATTGTGTAGTCTTGTCTGACGGAATCAACATGAATTAGCATTGTCTCTTTACAGACTTGAAGGAATGGAAGCACATAGGGATAATCCATGTCATAACCTCCTATACCCTCATCAAAGGACTTTGCAGGCAGAGCAGAATGGAGGATGCTCAATCAAATGTTGAACAAACAACAGATTCCTAATATTTTTACATATACTACCCTCATAAATGGGCTTTGCAAGACAGGGAAAACCCACGAGGATTGTTGGCTGTAATGCTGCAAAAGGGTCATGAGCCTAACATTATAACGTTTACCTCTCTGTTGCAGCTACAACTATCTTCCCAATTTTTTTAAAAAAAAGGACCCTCCTTATTGATTTTATCCTGCATGGGATTGTTTGGATTGCTAAACTCTATTTTGTCCCTCTGCTACAAATTTGGATTGTTTGAAGTTGAATTGAGGTCAATTGCTTTCGTGTTTTTCGGAAAACTGCTTTCTATCGGCCAATACTTTGACTGTGGATTTTTTAGTTTAATTTGAAAATGATGTCCTTTTGGTCTGAATTATCTCCTTCATCGCTATCGAAAGTCTATTTATGTTTGAATCGGAGTTGTAGTTCTCTTCGCCGCCACTGTTTCGGAGGTGAAACGAACTAACTTCAATGTTGCCTAGCCGAAGGTCTTTTGAACACTTAACGCTTTGTTTTTATGTTCGTTTATCGCTGTCAGAAGTGTTTTGAACAATTAATCGGGGCAGTGGTCCTCAACGTAGCCGCCGTTGTGGAGGTTAAGTAGAGAACGTGCCGATGGATAGCTTTTACTTTTACCGATTCCGTATTGGTTCACACCTTCTTTGCTTTTTGATGATCTTTGTTGTCGCTATCGAAATGTTTTTGGAGAGTGGTCGGGATTCTAGTCTCGAGCGACGCCGCCGTTACAGAGGCCTTTTTGTTTGTCTTGCCGACACTGCAGGTGTGCTTAGTTTTAAGTCTGTTGGTCCGTAGTTTTTAGAGCCTCCGATTGCTAATGTTTTCAATTGGTTGCGGAACTCGTTGTCTCTCCACTTTCCGCCATTGCAGTTTTCTTGTAAAATATCTCGCCGATGTTTAGTGGTTCTGAGCTCCGACCTTTAGCTCTAGAGTTGCCAACCGCCGATGTTTTATGTTGACTACAGAACCCTTAGTTTTTGTGGTTTCCACCATTGTGGCGGTTTAGTGAACTAACCATCCGACGTTTATGTGTTATGTTCACCGATGAGGAGTTTATCTATGCTGATGCTTAGTTTTTCCTGCCGGTGAGGGTTTTCCCGCCGTTTTGTGTGTATTTTTACCCTTTTTATGGGCGTCGGAGGTTTCTGATTCTTTTATCATATTAGGGTTTTTTGTGATGAGAACACAGTGCAGGGCCTCATATTTGATGATTATTTTTATTGATAGTATGGTTTACGTTTTATTAAAAGTTAGATGATTTTGAATGCAGTCCGGATTAATGGTGAATTTTTTGTTTTAATTACAGATAGACCTAGAGGATTTTTCAGACCCAGTTGATGATTGCTACTTCAAAGAAAACATATATAAAAGACAAAGCATAATCGATAGCAGAAAAGGCCTAGAGCTGGAAAAGGTTTATCAATTACCAAGCTGGTCCCTTTTTATGAAATACTCATAAGTCTTAATCTGAAATGTAACGCATTATATGAATCACGAGCACTCAAAAACAGACAAAATTGTGAGATTAAACGGTTGGGGGAGCCCAAAGGTCACCCAGGGGGGGAAACCCAAAGGTTTTGTTGTTTTGTATAAATATAGGAGAGTTAGAGGGAATATAGGACTTTTTCCCATTGAGATTTGTGAGAACATGTTGTAAGAAGAACTATTTCCTTTTGCAATAAGAATTACAAGTTTCCTGTTGGAGAAAGCTTGGTGTAACTTTTTAAATGTTGTGCTATGGATTTGTTGAATGTGAACTATTTCGTTTTCAGCTTTGTGTCCATTAACTGTGAGATCATTCTAACTCTTTGAACCTATGTTTTTGTTATGAATGCTCTCTAGTTTATTCTATGAAATTTCCACTATGAGTAATGAAGGTTTTTCATAAACAATGAGTAATCTTGTTGTTCATCTATCTATTAATGTTTATGTGTTTTGAAATAAGTAACAACTATCTGTGATTTTTCTTAATACATGAGCAGGAATACATTACTCATTGAATGACAATCTTGCTCCCTAGGGATAGGTTAGATAGTTAGTTTTAGTTTCTTGTTGTGTGTGATTTAGATGCGAGAGAGTTAAGACGAGAGGTAAGAACCTGCGCATCACATTGTGACCGCTCTTCATATTCTCTATCAATCTGCATTTTTAGATATGCACTTGCATATCATACTAAAAAACTAAAATATACACGGTGGACCGGGCCATAACCGGTAAAACCCTTTATTTTGGTTACTTGACCTATAGTAGCCGGACTATAAACCGGACGGATTCCCCATACCAAACAGTAACGGGCTAGTTGGGAATTTTTACTGGGGAGAATCCCTAACTATTTTTACCTGCGATTTTCTAGGCCTCAACAGTTTTTGGCACTAGAAGGAGGGTTTCCAGTGCATGGTTGGCCGAGGAAACCCGTTTTCTTGAGATTATTCCACTGGTGACAGTTTTGAAAGTAGATTGTTTCCTGATCCAATTCCTGAAGAGAAGGGTAAAGAGCATTTGTACTCTATCGATAACCAGGTAGTTAATGATCTAAGAAGACATACTAGGGCATATGTGAAGAAGATTGGAGGATTACCAATTATTCCTATCTTACCCAGAAGAGAATATCGAAAGAAAGACCATCCTATATTGGAAGACGCAGTGTTGGTTGGAGATTTTGAAGAACTGGTAGAAATAACCTTACAGGAAGTTGTTCAACCCCCGAATCAAGTGAGCCCAAATACACCCTACTGTTTACCTGTTCATACTTTTGTTCATTCTCCATCCAGACTCATGGCTAATGTAAACGCAAATCAACCACCCAACCCACCAAATCCACCACCTGCTTGGAAGGCTAGGTCCCCTTTAAATCTGGCACCTCCTTTGCATGACTTAACTCAGGCTTTTGAGAAAATGTTACCTAATTTTGACCCAAGTGAAAAGATTTCAGTAGATGACCATTTGCAGAGCTTTTACTTGGCTATAGAAGGACTAGGGCTGGAGAACATGAAGATGTAGTCTGCAGATTGTTTCTACATACCTTAAAAGGAGCAACAGCCTCATGGTACTTCGCTCTGCCTGCAAACTCAATCATAGACTGGGACACATTTGAAAGAATATTCAGAAGTAAATATGCAACCCAGAAAACTCATGCAGCTCTAATGAAAGGGCTATGCGCTTTGAAGAAAGAAAGAAAAGAAAAAGTGCATAGTTTCACCCAAAGGTTTGCTGCTTATCTTTAAAAAAATTCTGAAACTGATAATCCCTCGGATAAAGTTCTGATTGAATACCATACTTCAGCTCTAGGGCCTGATTTGGCCATGTTTTCCAAGATGAAAGCCAAACCTACATTATCAGAAACTTATGAAGAAGCTGAGAGAGTAGAAGCTGAAAGAGAGAGAATAGAAGATTATCTTGAGCAGTCGGGAGAAAAAAAATTTCGTAAGAAAGCCTTATTATTTACTAAACCTAAGGAGGAGCAGTCACATGACTTTGAAGGGATGGTGAAGATGATGCAGAAGCTATCTAATAGAATAATAGATTTGGAAAAGGAAAAGGAGGCTCAAAAAGCATATAAACCTTACTATAAAAGGAGAGAAGACAAAAATCAATCTAAACCTCCTCCACATAGTCCTGCATCAATGAACGTAACAGAGGTAGGTATGGATAACTTTTGCACCTTTCATTAACAGCCCCATTCTGAAAAAAATTGCCCTCAATGGATCGATTCGATGACATTAGTAATGAATCAGCTATTGGACTCTAAACTAACAGAAGCTGATGATGAGGAAGAAAAGGGTAATAAATCCAGAGAAAAACAAGAGGATGATGCTTTGGTTTTATGGGACTGTGTCTCACTTTTTGATACATAAGACAAAATTTCATTGAAACAGGAAGATATATAAGAAACAAATGTAACAACAAGCAGCCAAGGTTTGTTAAATAAAGACAATTCAATACTTCCAAAGATTAAGAAATTTCAAGACAATATGAAGAAAATACAGAAGAACAACATAGATGATAAAATACCTGAACTTACCATTAGCAGTCAAGATCCGAAACAAGTCAACATGCATGTTAAGCCTATTGAAGACAAAGCTGATAATGTCAAGGAAAATTTCAAAGCACCTGATATGGGGTGCAATGTTGTGGAGGACAGTAAAAAGACTAATGCAAATATTTCATTATTTGAAATGTGTAATGTACCTCAACAGAAAGAAAAATTGTTAAAAGCGCTTGAAGTACCAGAGGAAGAGCCTCCCACTAGCAACCAACTAGAAGAAGAAATTGTTGAAGCAAGTGTGGGAGGTAAGGCTAGGTTTAAAAACCCACCTTTCCTTTTGACTTTTGAGATTTTAAACCATAATGTGCATAATTGTTTAGTATACACAGGGTCAACAGTCAATGTTATGCCACTGTCAGTCTGCAAAAGGATCAATGGACAACCTAAACCAACTACCTGGCATGTTACTCAGCTAGACAGGACCAATGTGAAAGCAGTCGAGGAAATGGAGGATGTTCTGATTCGTTTATCTGCAAATGAGAAGATATGTTAGTACATTGATATTGTAGTGGCAGACATCCCTTATGCTTATGGACTTGTTTTGAATCGATACTGGTCAACAAGGCTAAATGGATATTTTGCATTAGATTGGTCACATCTGTGGTTGCCTTATAAAGGAAGTCCTAACGAAATAAAGGTATTAAGAGAGCCCCATATGAAGCACAATGTTACTCAATTGAAATAAAAAAATGAACCAGTGAATTCTGTGTTGGGAAATTATCTAATTGAACTAGAACCGGGAAACTACCAAGTGGAAGAAGCAAGCAGTACACCAGACATCCAACCCGATCTCCTTCGATTTTCACGGGCTGATGAGATTGATTGTAAAATAGTAGATGTAGTTTTTGATTCAAGTACAATAGGATTAGATAATGGGTAGATCTTTTTAGTCAAGCCTAGCTCCTCAACCTACAAGTTGTCAGATTAACAGGGGTGGGAAAAGAACTAACCAGTTAGTGGTTTAGTTCTCAAATTTTATTTTTCTTGATTTTTATTTCTTGATTACCTTGTACATAAATAAATTGATTTGGTTGTTTATTTTTGATCTACTTTATTTTCTGTCTGTTTTTAGCTAAATGTTGATTGTTTCAAATAAAAGAAGCAAACTTTTGGTTGCATGGAGAGCATTATAATTCTGGATTAACCAAAATCCTTGATTATAAGACTGTGTGCTATTGTTTTTTCTAAAGAAATTTCTTCTAGTTTAGCAGTTTTCCTAAATGGCTATGAACACATTGAAGTCCTACTTAATCGTTGTAAAATAACTCAGGATCAAAAAGTCTAGAATACTATTTCGAGGCTCCATCCATCTCACATTTAAAAATGTCCTAGGGGGTGACAACAAAAGACCCACAGAAAGGAAGCAAGGTAAACATCATATTATATATAAATGATCCCATGCCAAGAATTGAAAGCCAAAAGGCCAATAAGAGTAAACAAACTCCTAAGAAAGAAATATGTATCAAAACAAAGTACTGAACCAAATGAGTACAAAATTGCCAAAGTTCTTCTCCGTTCGTGAGCTGAAAATTAAATACATCTCTCACACAAAAGGACACTATGGATAGAGGAACCTGAATAAAAAATTCAGAAAGAAAGGCATGCAAGAGGACACAAAAGAAAGGACAAAAGTCCAGGATCCTCTAGGGATAATCCATGTCATAACCTCCTATACCCTCATCAAAGGACTTTGCAGGTAGAGCAGAATGGAGGATGCTCAATCAAATGTTGAACAAACAACAGATTCCTAATATTTTTACATATACTACCCTCATAGATGGCCTTTTCAAGATAGGGAAAACCCACGAGGGTTGTTGGCTGTAATACTGTAAAAGGTTCATGAGCCTGACACTATCACGTTTACCGCTCTGATGCATCTGCAACTATCTTCCCAAATTTAAAAAAAAAATTGGACTCTCCTTATTGATTTTATCTTGCATGGGATTGTTTGGATTGTTGAACTCTGTTTTGTCCCTCTGCTACAAATTTGGATTGTTTGAAGTTGAATTGAGGTCAATTGCTTCCGTGTTTTTCAGAAAACTGCTTCCTGTCGGCCAATACTTTGACTGTGGAATTTCGAGTTTGATTTGAAAATGATGTCCTTTTGGTCTGAATGATCTCCTTCATCGCTATCAGAAGTCTATTTCAATTTGAATCGGAGCTGTAGTTCTCTTCGTCGCCACTGTTTCGGAGGTGAAAGGAACTAACTTCAACGTTTCCCAGCCGAAGGTCTTTTGAACACTTAACGCTTTGTTTTTATGTTCGTTTATCGCTGTCGGAAGTGTTTTTAAAAGTTAATCGGGGCAGTGGTCCTCAACGTAGCTGTCATTGTGGAGGTTAAGTAGAGAACGTGCCGATGGATAGCTTTTACTTTTACCGATTCTGTATTGGTTCACACCTTTGCTTTTCGATGATCTTTGTTGTCACTATCAGAATGTTGTCGGAGAGTGGTCGGGATTCTAGTCTCGAACGACGCTGCCGTTACGGAGGCCTTTTTGTTTGTCTTGCCGATACTGCAGGTGTGCTTAGTTTTAAGTCCGTTGGTCCATAGTTTTTAGAGCTTCCAATTTCTAATGTTTTCAGTTGGTTGCAGAACTTGTTGTCTCTCCACTTTCTGTCGTTGCGGTTTTCTAGTAAACTATCTTGCCGATGTTTAGTGGTTCTGAGCTCCGACCTTTAGCTATAGAGTTGTTGGCCGCCGATGTTTTATGTTGACTACAGAACCCTTAGTTTTTATGGTTTCCACCGTTGTGGCGATTTAGTGAACTAACCATCCGACGTTTATGTGTTCTGTTCACCGATGAGGAGTTTATCTATGCCGATGCTTAGTTTTTCCCGTCGGTGAGGGTTTTCCTGCCGTTTTGTGTGTGTTTTTACCCCTTTTTTTATGGGCAGTGGAGGTTTCTGATTCTTTTATCATATTAGGATTTTTTGCGATGAGAACACAGTGCAGGGCCTCATATTTGATGATTATTTTTATTGATAGTATGGTTTACGTTTTATTGAAAGTTAGATGATTTTGAATGCAGTCCGGATTAATGGTGAATTTTTTGTTTTAATTGCACACAGACCTAGAGGATTTTTTAGACCCAGTTGATGATTGTTGCTTCAATGAAAACATATATAAAAGACAAAGCAGAATCGATAGCAGAAAAGGCCCAGAGCTGGAAAAGGTTTATCAGTTACCGAGCTCGTCCCTTTTTATGAAATACTCATAAGTCTTAATCTGAAATTTAACGCATTATATGAATCATGAGCACTCACAAACAGACAAAATTGTGAGATTAAACGGTTGGGGAAGCCCAAAGGTCAGCTGAGGGGGGCAACCCAAAGGTTTTGCTATTTTGTATAAATATAGGAGAGTTAGAGGGAATATAGGAATTTTTCCCATTGAGATTTGTGAGAACATGTTGTAAGAAGAACTATTTCCTTTTGCAATAAGAATTACAAGTTTCCTGTTGGAGAAAGCTTGGTGGAACTTTTGAAATGCTGTGCTATGGATTTGTTGAATGTGAACTATTTCATTTTCAACTTTGTGTCCACTAACTGTGAGATTGTTCTAACTATTTGAACCTATGTTCTTGTTATGAATGCTTTCTAATTTATTCTATGAAATTTCCACTATGAGTAATGAAGGTTTTTCATAAACAATGAGCTATCTTGTCGTTCATCTATCTATTAATGTTTATGTGTTTTGAAATAAGTAACAACTATCTGTGATTTTTCTTAATGCATGAGCAGGAATACATTACTCATTGAATGACAATATTGCTCCCTAGGGATAGGTTAGATAGTTAGTTTTAGTTTCTTGCTATGTGTGATTTAGATGCGAGAGAGTTAAGACGAGAGGTAAGAACCTGCGCATCACATTGTGACCGCTCCTCGTATTCTCTATCAATCTGCATTTTTAGATATGCACTTGCATATCATACTAAAAAACTAAAAAACTAAAATATACACGGTGGACCGAGCCGTAACCGGTAAAAACCTTTATTTTGGTTACTTGACCTACGGTAGCCAAATTGTAAACCGGATGGATTCCCCATACCAAACAGTAACAGGCTAGTTGCAAACGTTTACTGGGGAGAATCCCTAACTGTTGTTACCTGTGATTTTCCAGGCCTTAACAATTTTTGGCACTAGAAGGAGGGCTACCAGTGCATGGCTGGCTGAGGAAGCCTGTTTTCTCGATATTATTCCACCGGTGACAGTTCTGAAAGTAGTTTGGTTCCTGATCCAATTTTTGAAGAGAAGGGTGAAGAGCATCTGTATTCTGTTGATAACAAAATAGTTAATGATCTAAGAAGACATACTAGGGCATATGTGAACAAGATTGGAGGATTACCAATTATTCATGTCTTACCCAGAAAAGAATATCGGAAAAAAGGCCATCCTATATTGGAAGACGTAGTGTTGGTTGGATATTTTGAAGAACTGGTAGAAACAACCTTACAAGAAGTTGTTCAACCCCTGAATCAAGTGGGCCCAAATACACCCTACTGTTCACTTGATCATACTCCTGTTCATTCACCACCTCATTCTCCACTCAGAATCATGGCTAATGTAAACGCAAATCAGCCACCCAACCCACTAAATCCACCACCTGCTTGGAAGGCTAGGTCCCCTTTAAACCTGGCACCTCCTTTGCATGACTTACCTTAGGCTTTTGAGAAAATGTTGCCTAAGTTTGACCCAAGTGAAAAGATTTTAGTAGATGACCATTTGCAAATATTTTACTTGGCTATAGAAGGACTAAGGGATGGAGAACACGAAGATGTAGTCTGCAGATTGTTTCCACATACCTTAAAAGGAGCAACAGCCTCATGGTACTTTGCTCTGCCTGCAAACTCAATCACAGACTGGGACACATTTGAAAGAATATTCAGAAGTAAATATGCAAACCAAAAAACTCATGCATCTCTAATGAAAGGGTTATGCGCTTCGAAGAAAGAAAGAAAATAAAAAGTGCATAGTTTCACCCAAAGGTTCGCTACTTATCTTAAAAAAAAATTTGAAACTGATAATCCCTCGGATAAAGTTCTGATTGAATACTATACTTCAGCTCTAGGGCCTGATTTGGCCATGTTTTCCAAGATGAAAGCCAAACCTACATTATCAGAAACTTATGAAGAAGCTGAAAGAGAGAGCATAGAAGATTATCCTGAGCAGTCGGGAGAAATTTTTTTTTGTAAGAAAGCCTTATTATTTACTAAACCTAAGGAGGAGGAGTCACATGACATTGAAGGGGTGGTGAAGATGATGCAGAAGCTATCTAACAGAATAATAGATTTGGAAAAGGAAAAGGAAGCTCAGAAAGCATATAAACCTTACTATAAAAGGAGAAAAGACAACAATCAATCTAAACCTCCTCCACACAGTTCTGCATCAATGAACTTAACAGAGGTAGGTATGGATAACTTTTGCACCTTTCATCAACAGCCCCATTCTGAAAAAAATTGCCCTCAATGGATCAATTCGATGACATTAGTAATGAATCAGCTATTGGACTCTAAACTAACAGAAGCTGATGATGAGGAAGAAAAGGGTAATAAATCCAGAGAAAAACAAGAGGACGATTCTTTGGTTTTATGGGACTATGTCTCACTTTTTGATACAGAAGACAAAAGTTCATTGAAACAAGAAGATATATAAGAAACAAATGTAACAACAAGAAGCCAAGGTTTGTTAAATAAAGACAATTCAATACTTCCAAAGATTAAGAAATTTCAAGACAATATGAAGAAAATACAGAAGAACAACACAGATGATAAAATACCTGAACTTACCATTAGCAGTCAAGATCCGAAACAAGTCAACATGCATGTTAAGCCTATTGAAGACAAAGCTGATAATGTCAAGGAAAATTTCAAAGCACCTGAGATGGGGTATAATGTTGTGGAGGACATTAAAAAGACTAAGGCAAATATTTCATTATTTGAAATGTGTAATGTACCTCAACAGAAAGAAAAATTGTTAAAAGCGCTTAAAGTACCAGAGGAAGAGCCTCCCACTAACAACCAACCAGAAGAAGAAATTGTTAAAGCAAGTGTGCGAGGTAAGGCTAGGTTTAAAACACCACCTTTCCTTTTGACTTTTGATATTTTAAACCATAATGTGCATAATTGTTTAGTAGATTCATGGTCAGCAGTCAATGTTATGCCACTGTCAGTCTGCAAAAGGATCAATGGACAACCTAAACCAACTACCTGGCAGGTTACTCAGCTAGACAGGACCAATGTGAAAGTATTCGGGGAAATGGAGGATGTCCTGATTCGTTTATCTGCCAATGAGAAGATATGTCAATACATTGATATTGTAGTGGCAGACATCCCTGATGCTTATGGACTTGTTTTGAATCGAGACTGGTCAACAAGGCTAAATGGATATTTTGCATCATATTGGTCACATATGTGGCTGCCTTATAAAGGAAGTCCTAACCAAATAAAGGTATTAAGAGAGCCCCAGATGAAGCACAATGTTACTCAATTGAAAGAAAAAAACGAACCAGTGAATTCTATGTTGGGAAATTATCTAATTGAACTAGAACCGGGAAACTACCAAGTGTAAGAAGCAAGCAGTACACCAGACACCCAACCCGATCCCCTTAGATTTTCACGGGCTGATGAGATTGATTGTAAAATAGTAGATGTAGTTGTTGATTCAAGTACAATAGGATTAGATAATGGGTAGATATTTTTAGTCAAGCCTAGCCCCTCAACCTACAAGTTGTCAGATTAACAAGGGTGGGCAAAGAACTGACCAGTTAGTGGTTTAGTTCTCAAATTTTATTTTTCTTGATTTTTATTTCTTGATTATCTTGTACATAAATAAATTGATTTGGTTGTTTATTTTTTATCTACTTTATTTTCTGTTTGTTTTTAGCTAAATGTTGATTGTTTCAAATAAAAGAAGCAAACTTTTGGTTGCATGGAGAGCATCAGAATTCTGGATTAACTAAAATCCTTGATTATAAGACTGTGTACTATTGTTTTATCTAAAAGAATTTCTTCAGTTTAGCAGTTTTCCTAAATGGCTATGAACAGATTGAAGTCCTACTTAATCGTTGTAAAATAACTCAGGATCAAAAAATCCGGAATACTATTTCGAGGCTCCATCCATCTCACATTTAAAAATGTCCTAGGGGGTGACAACAAAAGACACATGGAAAGGAAGCAAGGTAAACATCATATTATATATAAATGATCCCATGCCAAGAATTGAAAGCCAAAAGGCCAATAAGAGTAAAAAAACTCCTAAGAAATCAATATGTATCAAAACAAAGTACTGAACCAAATGAGTACAAAATTGCCAAAGTTCTTCTCCGCCCGTGAGCTGAAAATTAAATACATCTCTTACACAAAGGGACACTATGGATAGAGGAGCCTGAATAAAAAATTCAGAAAGAAAGGCATGCAGGAGGACTCAAAAGAAAGGACAAAAGTCCAAAAGCACAAAAAAGTGAAAAATGGCATGGGAATGAGGAACAAATGAATATTTCTGTTTACCATATGTTATAATCATGTGGTGTCCAAGCTGAAAGCTACCAGAAGACAGAGGTAAAAATGAAACTCATATTCCTGGCCTCAAAAGAGTTATCTTGACTTTGAAATCTTGGTTTCCATTTTCCCAAATTGGACTATCATCAATGATTAAAGGTACATATATTTACCATTTGGGATATCCAGACATCTAGAAGAATTCAACATGTTGATTTTATTGTCAAACAGTTTGTTACTTAAGGAAGAAATTGTCCAGAGATCTGGGTTCACAAGGTAGTCACCAATTGTTGCAGCTGCAACTATCTTCCCAAATTTTAAAAAAAATTTGGACCCTCCTTATTGATTTTATCTTGCATGGGATTGTTTGGATTGCTGAACTCTGTTTTGTACCTTTGCTACAAATTTGGATTGTTTGAAGTTGAATTGAGGTCAATTGCTTTCGTGTTTTTTAGAAAACTGCTTTCTGTCGGTGATCTGGATTTATGCAGGAACGCAACAGAATACACAAATAACCATAGAAAAAAATATGCATCGAAAATAACACTTCATTTCATTAATCAATAACTGAAACTTGTTTACATACAGAATGGGAATAAACTAGCTAGAGTGTTGGTAGCTTATGTTTGAGAAGAGATGTGGCGGCTACATGTCTCTCAACTCTGTGTTACAATGAGGCTCTAAGGCCTATATATTATTGAGAAACAAGGAAACCCTACACATCCAAAAACCTAACCCTAGGAGGTGAAACGCCTTAATGTGGGCCCCATTGGGTAACTTGGTACATCAATTTCCCAAGGTCGTAACTTTAGCATACTACCTCCGTTTGACGTGCATGATACATCGTTAGAAAGATCTATTTAAGGAATACATACATAAATGAAAAATAGTGAGTCCAAAACAGACTCCTATTTTCCCGACCATTCGATGCTAAAAAAACGTCGTTTAGGGCCTCAAAACGGCTTCGGAAGTTTAGGACCCGAAAACTGCCAAAAATAGTAAATTGTGCTACAATTAAGGAAACTAGAAAACTGAAAGAAACAATGGTGGGGGTCCAAGAGGAATAGGTGGGTGGCCACCAATATCCTCCTAGATCATTCCTCCCCCCTTAGGAAGCAATGGTACCCATTGCGTTGAGTTCCTCCATGAGATGAGGAAACTTCTGTTGAACTTGGTCCTTGGTGAGCCACTTTCCTTGGTGAAGGAGTTGGCCTACTTTGACAACGCGATATAGCTGGATCTTCTGTTGGTAGGTGTTCTTGATCTGTCTGTCCATACTCCGATCAGTTGTGGCTTGTTCCATGCAGTCGGGGTTTAACTCTGTTGGTGTGAGTTGTTCTGCCATGTCTGATGTGTCTAGTACAGGTGGAAGTAGGGCTGAAGGCGGTCCACATTGAACACTTGGTGCAGACCAAGGAATGGGGGAATACTGAGCTCGAAGGAATTGTCCCCGACAGCCTTGGTGATGGTGTATGGCCCATATCGGAGCGGGCGAAGCTTGTGATGGGGTCCAGTGAGGCGCTCCTTCTGTAAATGTAGCCACACTTTGTTGCCCACCTGGAAGTTGTGTTGCACCCGATGTTGATCATGTCGCTGCTTGTACTTAGCATTGGATCTATCCAATATGTCATGAACCTGTTGGCGAATGTGCTGAATGCGCTCAATGAAGTTGTTTGCCTTGGAAACTTCAGACTGGATATGAGCTGAATCAGCCTGAGTAGCTGCAAATGGCATGGCTACGTCAATGGGACATAGTGGTTGGAATCCCAAGCCCACCTGGAAGGGGCTGTGGTTGGTTGAGCTGTGGAGGGCCTGGTTATAGATGTGTTGTACATAGGGGAGGCTCCCATCCCATGTGCGTGGATGCTATGAGTTGTACATGGGCAAAATGTGTACGATCATCCTGTTGACGACCTCTATCTGGCCATCAGTCTGGGGATGAAAAGCTGTGGACTTTGTGAGCTTGGTGTCTAGCATTGACCATAGGCTAGACCAGAATGTACTAAGGAACATGTTGTCTCAGTCTGAGATTATAGACTATGGGATCCCAAAGTGTACCCACACTCGTTCAAAAAAGAGTTTAGCAGTGGCTTCTGCTGTGATATTCTTCTTGCAGACCGCCATTATGGCCATCTTTGAGAATCTGTCAACAACCACAAACACACAGTCGTTGTCGTGCTTAGTAGAAGGAAGGCCTGGCATGTAATCCATGGAGATGGATTCCCAAGGTCGACTAGGGGTAGGCAATGGAGTATAGAGGCCTTGCTTCTTGATGGATGGTTTGGAAATGGCGCAGGCAGTGCAGGATCGGATGTACTTCCCGATGTCCTGTCGAAGGTTCGGCCAATAGGAATACTTCTGCAGTACTGCCACTATTTTCTCGACCCCGAAATGCCCAACGACCTGATTGTAGTGCACTTCCCAAATCATCTTGGCACGCTCGCTTGAAGGAACACAAAGGTGTCCCATGTGACACAGTAATACATCCTGGAGGTGAAATTTTGGAACTTGGTTTCCCTCTAAGAGCGTCTGGTATGTGTGGCTGAATTATGGATCGCTCTTATAGAGAAGCGGCCAATCAGAAGTCCCGTTCCCACAAGAGTTGAGCACGGTCGTTATCTCCATGATCAATGGTCGGCTGAGGTAGTATGCAACATTATTGGTGCATCCCTTCATGTACTTCATGTTCAAATGAAACTGTTGTAGATATGTGGACCACTTCTGATGGCGATCGTTCTGTAACTTCCCTTGTGTCTACATGAACTGTAGGGGTTGGTGGTCTATGTGGATGATCGTTTCCTTCCCCAAAATGTAATGCTTCCATTGTCGGAAAGCCTGTATAATGGAATACATCTCTTTGTCATAAGTGGGATATTTGTGGACAATGTCAGACATTCTCTCACTGTGATATGCCACTGGATGCCCTTGTTGAGTAAGGACTGCCCCAATAGCATAGTCAGAGGCATCTGTCTCGATCTCAAATGGTTGTTGCAAGTCTGGTAATGTGAGCACTGGGGCACAACATAAGCGATGTTTCAATTCTACAAACGCCTTTTGCTGAGTTTCTGACCAAAAGAAATTTTCTTTTGCTCCTCCCTTGGTGACTTGACTCAAGGGCCAAGTGATATGAGAGAATCCCAACATGAACCTGCAGTAGAAATTTGCAAGGCCCAGAAAGCTGTGAAGCTCTGTTAGAGTAGTTGGGGCTGGCCAATCCCGAATGACTTGGATCTTGGTTGGATCCACATGTACCCCACAGTCATCAATAATGTATCCCAGATACTGAACCTGGGTCATGCCAAAAGTGCACTTGTCCAAATTGGCACACAACTCGTGCTACCGCAATGTTTGGAGGACCTGTTGGATGTGGTGGAGGTGCTCTTCCCAAGTCTGGCTAAAGATCAGGATTTCATCCAAGTACACTACTACAAATGAGTTGGTGAATGGCCGCAAGATCTCGTCCATCAGTCTCATGAAGGTTGCAGGAGCATTCGTCAGCCCAAAAGGCATGACCAACCATTCGAAAAGGCCCTCCTTGGCTTTGAAGGAAGTCTTCCACACATCGGTCGGTTCGATCGGTACTTGGTGATACCTGGACTTTAAGTCAATCTTGCTAAAATATTTCACCCCTTTAAGTTGGTCCAGCAGGTCATCAATCCATGGGATCGAGTACCTATTCCGGACAGTGATCTTGTTCAGCGCCCGATAGTCAATACACAGTCTCCAAGTCCCATCCTTCTTTTGTACCAACACAATCGGGCTCCCACAGGGTGATGAACTTGGCTGGATGTGATCCTTCTGCAGCAGCTCCTGAATTTGCCTCTTGATTTCATTATTCTCCAGAACAGAGTAGCGATAGATCGATCCATTGGGCAGCGGCGCACCTGGGGTTAGAGATGGGATGCTTGACCTGACAGTGGAGAGGCACCCTGGTGGGTGAGGTGAATATGTCCTGGTACTCCTCCACAACCTTGTCCATTTGTTGTTGTCGTGCTGAGGGGCCCTGTCTAGAGGTTGTGGCCACAATCTTCTTCTTTCCCTGAGGGCGGATGGTCAAGAAAACAAACTTCTCAATTTTGGAAATGAGCTTACTGCATTGTTTTGCAGTAACCAAAGAGATAGCGGCAGGGGGGGGTACCTCTGGTATTCTGTACAAATTATTTCCCAATGTAATAATAACAGCGCGAGGCTGGGACTCATACACAGCATGTCACTTCCATAAGTATGGTTGACCTAATAATACATCACAAACATCAAGAGGAGCAATATCACATAATACCTCATCGATGAAGGGCTTGATGTTGTAGGGAAGGCGACACTGCTGGATGATGCGGAGATCTCGTCCTTGGTGAAGCCACCCAATGGTGTACGGCTGCGGGTGTGCTGTGGTTGGCAAACCCAACTGCTTCACGACCTCTGCTGAAATCAGGTTCTTTTGGCTCCCACTGTCAACAATGAACTGTAGCGGGGAACCCTTTACCCACATTTGGGAGTGGAAAAGACACTCCTCCTCCTCTGAATCTTCTGGTTCTTCCTTTTGGATCTTCGTGGTGGCAACGGTGGCATTGGGCTCTGCATCGATAATATTCTTCCCTCTGTCATTCCCCTTCTCGGGTTCTGATTCAGTGTCAGAGTATGCATCTGATTCCCGTTCTCGGCCACTAGTGACTGCTTAGCCCGACACTCACTTGTGTTGTGAGTGGGGCTCTTATGGAACTTGCACCACTTTCCCGCTTCCTTCTTTGGCTTTGCAGTGTTGCTTTTTGCTTGTGGCTTTGGAAAGTTTTCTTGAGTCGCCATGACTTGGCTATGTCCTTGGTTCTGCGGTTTGGGGGCACCTTTCCCTTGCTTTTGATTTGCAGATCCAAAGTCACGCTTTTTTTGTTTGAATTTTTGCTCAATTTTGGCAGCATACCGATATTCCATACCAAGCGAGGAGATGTCGAGGAACTCCATTTCCTCCTGAATGTATCTGTGCAGACAACTGCGATACTTCTGCACCAAATGTTTCTCTAAATCTTTGATACCCCAACTTGGTGCGCAGGGTATGGAACAGATTCGTCAGCTCATGCACATCTTGATCTCTTTGCTACCACAGCATAGTCCATTGGATGTACTTGTCCTCATAGCTCCCCACTGGGTGATATTATCCTTTTATGGCATCTTGGAAAGAATTCCAAGTGGGTACGACTGAGAACAGAGAGGGTTCCTCCTCATCCTTTCTCTCACAGTAGGTTTCCCATTAGTCCTTGACATGGGGGGCAGCTTTGAGTAGAGAAAAAGTAATCTTTTCCCGATCAGAAAAGTCATGAACCGAGAAATATCCAGGCTAATAGATGCAACCATTTATCTACGGTGTATGTATCTATTCGACCATCAAATATGGGAATGTCGAAGTTTACTTGTACCTTAAAAGGGGTTGCACCTCCAGAGTGGCTGCTAGATGCAGATGCGCCGCCAGTGGGAAGTCATTGAAGGATCTGGGTGAAGTTATCCATCATCACGTTCCTTTGTTTTTCAAGGGCCTCCTCGAGCAACATTTTGATAGGATCTTCTGCACCCTTGTCTTTCTTTTCGTCCCCCATGGGTGGCCGTCGAGATTTGCAAGGCTGATCTTGCAAAGGTTCAACCAGATCGAGCCCCAACTCTTTATACCCCGCCCTCGTTGGGGACATGCAAAGAAAGATCGAGAAAGAGGAGATTGCTTTGAAACCACTGATTCGGATTTATGCAGGAATGCAACAGAATACACAAATAACCATAGAAACAAATATGCAGTGGAAATAACACTTCATTTCATTAATCAATAACTGAAACTTGTTTACATACAGAATGGGAATAACCTAGCTAGAGTGCTGGTAGCTTATCTCTGAGAAGAGATGTGGTGGCTACATGTCTCTGAACTCTGTGTTACAATGAGGCTCGAAGGCCTATATATTATTGAGAAACAAGGAAACCCTACACATCCAAAAACCTAACCCTAGGAGGTGAAACGCCTTAATGTGGGCCCCGTTGGGTAACTTGGTACATCAATTTCTCGAGGTCGTAACTTTAGCATACTACCTCCATTTGACGCGCATGATACATCGTTAGAAAGATCTATTTAAGGACTACATCCATAAATGCCAAATATTAGGTCCAAAATGGACTCATATTTGCCTGACCATTCGATGCCAAAAAAACGTCGTTTAGGGCCTCAAAACGGCTCCGAAAGTTTAGGACCTGAAAACTGCCAAAAATAGGAAATTGTGCTACAATTAGGGAAACTGAAAAACTGAAAGAAACAATGGTGGGGGTCCAAGATGAATAGGTGGGTGGCCACCAATAGCCTCCTGGATCAGTCGACCAATACTTTGACTGTGGAATTTCGAGTTTGATTTGAAAATGATGTCCTTTTGGTCTGAATGATCTCCTTCATCGCTATCAGAAGTCTATTTATGTTTGAATTGGAGCTGTAGTTCTCTTCACCACCGCTGTTTCGGAGGTGAAACGAACGAACTTCAACGTTGCCCAACCGAAGGTCTTTTGAACACTTAACGCTTTGTTTTAATGTTCGTTTATCGTTGTCGAAAGTGTTTTGAACAGTTAATCAGGGTGGTGGTCCTCAACGTAGCCGTCGTTGCGGAGGTTAAGTAGAGAACGTGCCGATGGATAGATTTTACTTTTACCGATTCCGTATTGGCTCACACCTTCTTTGATTTTCGATGATCTTTGTTGTCGCTATCGAAATGTTTTCGGAGAGTGGTCGGGGTTCTAGTCTCGAGCGACGCCGCCGTTACGGAGGCCTTTTTATTTGCCTCGCCGACACTGTGGGTGTGCTTAGTTTTAAGTCCGCTAGTCCGTATTTTTTAGAGCCTCCGATTGCCAATGTTTTCAGTTGGTTGCAGAACCCGTTGTCTCTCCACTTTCTATCGTTGCGGTTTTCTAGTAAACTATCTCGCCGATGTTTAGTGGTTCTCAGCTCCGACCTTTAGCTCTAGAGTTGTCGACCGCCGATGTTTTATGTTGACTACAAAACCCTTAGTTTTTGTGGTTTCCACCATTGAGGCAGTTTAGTGAACTAACCATCCGACGTTTATGTGTTCCGTTCGTCGATGAGGAGTTTATCTATGCCGATGCTTAGTTTTTCCCGCCAATGAGGGTTTTCCCGCTGTTTTGTGTGTGTTTTTACCCTTTTTTATGGGCGGCGGAGGTTTCTGATTCTTTTATCATATTAGGGTTTTTTGCGATGAGAACACAGTGCAGGGCTTCATATTTGATGATTATTTTTATTGATAGTATGGTTTACGTTTTATTGAAAGTTAGATGATTTTGAATGCAGTCCGGATTAATGGCGGATTTTTTGTTTTAATTGCAGACAGACCTAGAGGATTTTTCAGACCCAGTTAATGATTGCTGCTTCAAAGAAAACATATATAAAAGACAAAGCAAAATCGATAGCAGAAAATGCCCAGAGCTGGAAAAGGTTTATTAGTTACCGAGTTGGTCCCTTTTTATGAAATACTCATAAATCTTAATTTGAAATGTAACGCATTATATGAATCATGAGCACTCATAAACGGACAAAATTGTGAGATTAAACGGTTGGGGGAGCCCAAAGGTCACCCGGGGGGGGGCAACCCAAAGGTTTTACTGTTTTGTATAAATATAGGAGAGTTAGAGGGAATATAGGACTTTTTTCCATTGAGATTTGTGAGAACATGTTGTAAGAAGAACTATTTCCTTTTGTAATAAGAATTACAAGTTTCATGTTGGAGAAAGCTTGGTGGAACTTTTCAAATGTTATGTTATGGATTTGTTGAATGTGAACTATTTCGTTTTTAGCTTTGTGTCCATTAACTGTGAGATCGTTCTAACTCTTTGAACCTATGTTCTTGTTATGAATGCTCTCTGGTTTATTCTATGAAATTTCCACTATGAGTAATGAAGGTTTTTCATAAACAATGAGCTATCTTGTTGTTCATTTATCTATTAATGTTTATGTGTTTTGAAATAAGTAACATCTATCTGTGAATTTTCTTAATGCATAAGCAGGAATACATTACTCATTGAATGACAATCTTGCTCCCTAGGGATAGGTTAGATAGTTAGTTTTAGTTTCTTGCTGTGTGTGATTTATATGCGAGAGAGTTAAGATGAGAGGTAAGAACCTGCGCATCTCATTGTGACCGCTCCTCCTATTCTCTATCAATCTGCATTTTTAGATATGCATTTGCATATCATACTAAAAAACTAAAAAACTAAAATATACACGGTGGATCGGGCCGTAACCGGTAAAACCCTTTATTTTGGTTACTTGACCTACGGTAGCCGGACCGTAAACCGGACGAATTCCCCATACCAAACAGTAACGGGCTAGTTGAGAACTTTTATTAGGGAGAATCCCTAACTGTTGTTATCTGCGATTTTCCAGGCCTCAACACGCTCTCATGAATCAACAATGCAAAGAAGGTGAGCTCCAAGAGGCCACGGAACTCGTGTATCAGATGTTAAAAGAAGGGTATGACCCTTATGTTATCAATCATTTAATAATATGATTGATGGTTTTTTCAAAGGCGGCAAGTTGGATGAGGGTATGATGATTTTCTCTGATGTGTCCGGTAAAGGTATACACCTTGATGTTGTCACATACAGTGCAGTTTTTGATGGTCTCTATAAAGACGGGAAGGTTGAAGGAGGGTAAGAAACTCTTCGATGAAATGTGCAACAAAAATATATGCCAGAATCTTTTCAACTTTTCATATACAGTGTACTTATGGATGGTTTGGAGAACATTATGAAGCTGTTTTATAAAATGCCTAGCAAATACATATGTCCTAATGTTGTTGCACCTAGAGTAGCCAAGTGCTATTAGCTCAATATGGGGAGATGGTGTCACATTATGTCACATTATGTATGTACATTGTATACTTAACTTTCTAAAAACTAAAAACTAATTAAAAATTTGTGGAGGCTTAGGCAAATGAAAAGTAATTAAAAAAAATTCATATGACCTCATTAAAAAAATTACACTCAATCAATTGAATCCCTCTCTCTTCTTAATAAATCCAGATTTAAGATGGATTTACGCTGGTTGCATACAGTTCCCATTTAATCATTTGCATAACCATCCCAAGTTGAAGAATGTTCTAAAATTCTTCTAGAAAATGCCAAATAAAAACATATACCTGATGTCATCACATTCAATGTGCTGATTGATGGTCTTTGTAAAGAAGGCTTATGGCAGGAGGCCACCGAGGGGCTTCGTGAGATGCTGGATAAGGGACACACTCCAGATGCTATCACATGGCTATTTTTATTGATGGTTGTTGCAAAGAAGACAAGCTTCAAGAAGCTCTGCAGTNGAGGCCACCGAGGTGCTTCGTGAGATGCTGGATAAGGGACACACTCCAGATGCTATCACATGGCTATTTTTATTGATGGTTGTTGCAAAGAAGACAAGCTTCAAGAAGCTCTGCAGTTGTTAGATGTTCTGGTGCAGATAGGCCACCAGCCTAATGAAATCACTTACAGTCCTTTGGAGAAGGCCAGGGAGCTCCTTCAAGAGATGTTAGTGAAGAAGACCAGGGAGCTCCTTCAAGAGATGTTAGTGAAAGGTTACAGGCCTGACCTGGTTATTTACAATAAATCAATAGATAGTTTCTGTAAGCATCGCAGGATAGACGAAGCTCAACAAATCTTCTATGAGATGCTAAAACAGGGTTTGAGCCTTGATATTGTTACATATTACAAACAACACATCGACTGATGGACTGCAAAGTGAGTAAACTCAAGGAGGCAACAATGTTGTTTAAACAGATGAGAGATAGTGGTCATGTCCCTGATCTGATTACATATGCCATCCTCGTGGATAAATTTAGCAAGGTAGGCCAACCTCTAGAGGCCAATAGACTATTGCATGAGACCTTAAAATAAAAAAGAGTTGACCGACTGACACTGACAAATTCTGCAGTAACCAACAGTGTCTCTATAGATATTGCTGACAGATTCTGCAGTAAGCAACAGTGTCTCTAAAGATATTGCTGAAATTTGCATGGTAACATTCAGGAATAGTGAGTGAATTGCAATTCATGAAGTACAGGGGGAACTTTGGCAATAATCAGCAAGCAATCTATCTGAAACAGGACTGGTGGTTGAGCTTGATGAAGTGATTTGAGTGGAATTTGCATAAGTGTGTTTTGAGTGTTTAATCCGAAAACACTTTTAGTGCTGCAGGAAAATCCATATCCATAGCCTGTAGGCTATCTTGCACAACCAAAAAAGTTTATTTGTACAAATATGTTTGATTTTCTTTTTCTGGTTGGTTTCTCTCATCTGAACAATCTCCAGGGAGTTCAAGTGAGCCCACACGACTCTTACCTTTCACATTTTAACTCTTGGTAATTGTTGGCAAGAAGGGTGAGAGAGAAGCACGTTTTGTTTGCTTTTAATAAATGTGAATGTCAACTGTATTGCGCGGACTAAAAAGGTGAGAAATCGCCTTTCAGAGTTAACAATATTCAACATGTAGTAGAGTAATAAATGCTGCGGGGGCTGCACTATGAGCAAGTAGATTTGGGTTGAAATCCAACGGCCCATAATGTAGTCGCCCAAGCATGATCTGGGCATGATTTCCTTTAATTATTGAGACAGCTAATTCTAAGCACACAGCTACAGAGTATTGAATGCTTTGCAGATGTGGGGGTGCGTACAGTTCTATTTAAAGTTGTTTAATTTGAATGGTGAATGGTGCACACCTTAAGTTGCTGCATAGACTCTATTGAGTGGCTCAATTGGCTAAATGTGATAAAGAAAAGGGAAAAAATCCCCCACAGGTCAAGGTGTCCATTCCTGTGAATGGGTCAAATCTGCATCTGTGATGCAGAGGCAATTTTCAGTTGAAAAAAAAAAGTTGCTGCATAGCATTCAATTCTCTGCAGTCAGATGCTTAACTTGCAAAGCAGTCAATTTTCTGCAGTCGAATGCTTAGCTCTCGCTATTATAGACGGCTGAGTAGTTGAAGAATATTTTGTTAACATCTCATCTGCCGAAATAATAAAAACAGCGAAAAATCGCATTGCTAGTGGCATTGCTAGTGGCAGAGGACAGCTGAGACCAAATTTGATGGGCGTTGATGGCTGTGTGAAAGATTAGAGAGAGCTACATTCAATTGTTCAAGGCACCGATCAAAGGGATAATTGTATTGTCAATCCATTGCTGTTGGATAGGAGTTGGCTTTGTAAATTTCATTTATCAGGTTGGAATGTATTATTGTAAATAAAATTTCAATTGCTGTTGATGAATCGAGTCTACTTTGTGCCCTCTTATTTGCCTCAGATTTAACATTACACACTAAAGGTGTAAACAATAGAAAATTATTGTTGTACCATCTCCCTGAATTGATGATCGCTTCCATTTTTTATTGTTTACTTCATTTGGTTTAGTGGGCTTCACATGTTGATAAAATCTACCATGTGTTTACTCTAAAGAAGTTTGGTCCAGCAGTTAATGTGTTGTAACTTGGAATGATGACGTGCCAATGATAATCCGAAATTGGTTTTGCTAAAATGGTGAGTGAATTTTCATTTTCATTTTCATTTGACATTGATAAAGTGGACCGTGCAAATCTCAGAAGTGGTGGTGAAATAGAGGATTGATTTGATATGTTGATAGTGACGTTGAGGTTTCATAGGTAGTTGAAACTTAAAAGACCTTCAGAAATACTGTACAAAGTGATTAACTTTGCTGCAGACCTTGCAAATCTCAGAAGAGGTGGTGAAATAGAGGATTGATTTGATATGTTGATAGTGACGTTGAGGTTTCACAGGTGGTTGAAACTTAAAGACCTTCAGAAATACTGTACAAAGTGATTAACTTTGCTGCAGACCTTGCAAATCTCAGAAGAGGTGGTGAAAATAGAGGATTGATTTGATATGTTGATAGTGACGTTGAGGTTGTACATGTGGTTGAAACTTAAAGACCTTTAGAAATACTGTACAAAGTGATTAACTTTGCTGTAGTTTACATTAATAGAATGGCAGTATTATTAAATTGTTTTTAATTGCTACTTTGTGATGTAGAATAATCAGTGGTGATGGGTATGGTGAAGACTTTTTTAAGGTGAAAGATAGTATACCAAAATCCAATCATGTTAAAGGTTGGTGCTATCTCAAATCCAATCATGTTAAAAATTGATGTAATCCAAACGAAATACCATCTTCCCACAATTGATAAAGTAAATAGACCATACCAATTGCCAAAATTGTTAAAATATTTAGATGTTAATATTAATCTACTTTTTTCAATTCTACTATTTTTGGGCATGTTTGTTATTATTACCATTTTGTTTTATGTGACATGTGTTTGGTGTTCGAGCAAATGATGGAGATGGTGGTCGGAGTTTGGGTGGTGAGACGATGTCGAGTTAAGATCAGTGTTTGAGTAGGAAGAGTGTTTTCTAATATGACACGTCTCAATCAGTTTTCGATCCACCAAAAGGGTGTATGCATGCTTGTTAATTTTCCTTTTAGACTTTATTTTTGCTCCCTGGAAACCTTTTTAAATATTACATCCTTTATTTAATTATTATTGAATATTGTAACCTTTTTATCCATTCGGAACCTTTTTAATAAAGAGACATCTGAATACTTTTAGATAAAAAAGGGCAAAACTTTTTTTAATAAAGTGAACTTTTAACAACCTAGGATAAAATGGGCAATTTGGTATTTTTTTTTCTCAGAAGAAAAAATCAGACCTCGATATTCTTTATTAAGAGTCAAAGGGCTTTGGTAACATCCACCCAAAGGGGACATACATCAACAAAGATACATCAATACAATACTGAATCACGTCCAAGTTGCAGCCGGAGGGAATGGAGTGCAGGCAATTTGGTATTTTAAGTAAACACCCTTGACATGTGTACTTGTTATATCTTAGAGGGTATATTTTATTTATAGTTTAATATCTTAATTTATATTTAGAAAGGAAATAATGTGAATACCCTTGTCATGTGTACTTGTTATAAGGTACACTTTATTTATATTTTAATTTATATTCAAGAGGTACGTTTCTTATTATTTTTATATTTTGATTCCTTTTTGAATGACATGGGTTTATGAGCTGTCTTTTAATTACGTCGTTAGACGTTTTTTTTGAGCTTTTAGAAACATTGTTTACTTCGTCGTTCCTCTTGCGTATCAGATGATGTCACGTGTTTCTCAATAAAATTTGTCATGTATAGGGTTTTTTATAAGGTTTTAACACTAGAGAAAGACGTTTATACATGTCAATTGGCTTGTTCTGCGCGTAATTTTCTTTGTCGTATTGTGCAAGTATGCATTTTCTGAGCACTCCATTGTCTGTGCGCTTCTTTACACTGTGCATCCTCCAGAACCCGAGCCCTGAGTGTATTATCAACTCTTTGATAGGGCATGGGACCAGATAGGTAAGCAAGAAGGCTCAACCATAGGGAAGCAGTTCACCCTTGTTTCTCCCTGCTATTTGTTTTGTTCTAGGTGCATTTCTTGTATGTATTCCTTTTGATTTTCTGATCGCTCTCTTTTCTTCAGTGCTTCTGGATGAATTTTTTTCTCATGGCATCTTCTTTTTCTATTTTGGATGGGCAGACGACACACAGAGAGATGGGAGATAATGGAGGTCGATCACAATTATTATTATTATTATTATTATCTTGATATGGGAAATGACATTATGGGACTTGATTTGCATACACTTACATGGGACTGTAATCGTTGCTAACTTAGCAACGAGGATCCTGTGAAAGGTTAAATGCTTCTTTCTTTAAAGTATTTCATTTCATTTCAAGTTTGCATCGGTGCTTGAAAAATTGCAAGGTTGGTTAACTTTACTTTGTACAGAGTTTCCTCTACTTCCATTCCATATTTCCTCTACTTTCATTAGGTGTACGTATTTAAAAATTAAAGGATGGATTTAAGGATGTAGAGCAAAGCCGTACTCATGAATGGTGTAAACACCTAGGTTGTTCTTCAGAAAGGTTTAATACTTAATTTTTAATAACATTTCATTGTATTTAATTTAAAGCTTACTTTAGTTCTTGAGAAATTGTAAAGTGGGTTTAACATTAAAGGTGTAGAGGAAAATACCTATACTGCATAGATTTTTCATGTTCAGTAATGGCATAAACTCCCAGGTTTAATTTTAATGCTCAGTAACGGCATAAACTATGAGGTTTAATTTTGAGAAAGGTGTGTATTTCATTTCATTGTTACTTTAACTTGTTAAAAGGTGTGTAATTCATTTCATTAAGTTACGTTGTGGAGAAGAGCGATGTACATATTTTTCATGCTGAGTAATTGCATAAACTCCCAGGTAATTTTGAGAAAGGCAAGTATTTCATTCCATTGTTACTTTAATTTTAGCCCCAAGGGTTAGCTCAATTGGTAAGACGTGCGCACACTCTTTCAGTTCGGGAAGAGGTCACGGGTTCGAGCCTTGAGTCCTCTGGGGTTAGGTCTTCTGCTAGGATGGCCGGCGGTTTACCACCTCTACCATCCACGAATGTGGGGAAGTATTGCTGGGTTTCCCATGGATCTTTCCATCTGAAAAAAAAAACTTGTTACTTTAATTTTGAGAAAAGTGTGTATTCATTTCATTAAGTTACGTTTTGGAAAATAGCTATGTATAGTACATATGATGATTAGCTTATTTTGTAATTCCATTTCGTATGACACGTCGATGCCCACCAAATTATAGAGATGTGTTCACACCAACTATGCACCGGCTAAAGGAAATTACTTCCACCAATTCTTTGTCCGTCACACTAATCTCTTAATTAATCATTAGTAAGGGAATCCAATTCCTTCTCCTTGCACTTCCTTCTCTTTAAGATTTGGCTTGGCCTTCTGGGTTAGGCCTTCTGCTAGGATGGCCTGTGGTTTACCACCTCTACCATCCACGAATGTGGGGAAGTATTGCTGGGTTTCCCGTGGATCTTTCCATCTGAAAAAAAAAAAACTTGTTACTTTAATTTTGAGAAAAGTGTGTATTCATTTCATTAAGTTACGTTTTGGAAAAGAGCTATGTATAGTACATATGATGATTACTTATTTTGTAATTCCATTTCGTATGACACATCGATGCCACCGAATTATAGAGATGTGTTCACACCAACTATGCACCGGCTAAAGGAAATTACTTCTACCAATTTTTTGTCCGTCACACTAATCTCTTAATTAATCATTAGTAAGGGGATTCAATTCCTTCTCCTTGCACTTCCTTCTCTTTAAGATTTGGCTTAGCCTTCCATGTTTTTTTTAGGTGTACAATTTCACATTGGGTTTACAAATCAGGTGTTTGAGCACGATTTCCCAATTTCGCCGTTCCTCTATCCAACTAATGATCCCCACGCATCCCTATTTTTGTCGGGGTTGCGTATTTAGAAATTTCCTTGTGTAACTCGCATGTCTGTGTCTATTCCCGTCCTATGGCGTATGTAACTATGCATGTGGAAGAAGTTTGCATTTATCGTGGTTGCATGTTCAGGAAGTTCCATGACTCTACATTGTTCTCTCTGGCGTGTAACCCACCCTTGTCCTTGGTTAAACATTCCACTCTAAGGAGTTCGATCCTGAATGTGTTGTATTCATTCTCGCTCGATTCTTGATCAAGGGGATTGTAGTCAGAACATATGGAGCTCGAATGTAGATACTTGGAGACTTGAGTTTTCCTCTAGAGCGCATGAGGAGAGCCGCAGACGAAGCCACGACTGCCACCAGAGACAATGACAAATTCATTCTTCATATTTTCTCTCCTTACACTTCCACTCGAGAAATCATCAGATCCATGGACAACGTCTACCATGAAGTTGTAACCTAGATCTAGAGGAAGCTTCGAGTTTATAAAGACTATGAATTCGCTAACAATGGTGTTCACCATTATGATGATGATGGCACAATTTGAGAATAAATTCATCGTCTTCAATCATCAATTAAAGCAGAGGTGATTGAGCATCATATGTACATAGAAAATTGCAGGGAGCGCGAACATGTCTATATATTAAATATTTGCATGGGCCATACCCTAACATGATCTCAAGCCCCAATTTCGATAGTCAACTGAAATGGCAATACTGCGATTTCTAAAGCTTCATGCAATATTAATACAACCTTTAATACATGATGCAGGTGAGGAATCTGTACCTATTACCTGCACAAAGTTGGTTGTATATGTTGAGAACACACCAGGTATCTCCTTGCAAAACATGCTTATAAAACCCATTTAAAACCATAGCACAAGTCCATGACACCAATGAATGTTAGATAGAGACAAATCCCTAAAATCATTGCAGATTGATATTTCTATGCGTTCCAATTTAAGGGCCTCTTGTTGCAAGCTAGACAAGAAATATTCTCTTCCAGGCATATTTATCTGCTCTTGTTACTTCTCAAGTAGGTGATTCATCATTCTCAATTTCACAATCAGCTCATTGGTAATGTATCTAGTATATCCCTTTTATCTTTTTTGCAATCGAGCACTCTCAATTTGACAAATGGTTTATCATTTTATTAATCAATCTTTGGCCACGTAGCAGATTTTCTGAGTATCGATTACGGAGGTACAACAAATTACACTGCTGACAACAATATAACATGGGTCACTCATGATAATTACATAGACGTTGGTCAAAAAGCATACACAAAGGATACCTCTACACAAACCAGCGGTTTTTTCAGGCAAAGTAGACGCTTCTTCCCAAAGCCTTTCCATAGTCTTTCTATCATGTCCCTATGGTCCCTAATATACATTATCTCTTAAGACTATGGTTTTCCATTGGAAATTACAGTGGAATCCAACGTAACTCCATCTTCTCTTTCTCTAGTGAGACAGCCGATATGTTGCAATATGAAAACATGAAATTCTTAGTTCAAAATCAAGATTATTATGAGGCAATCTTCATTAGTTTAGACACAGAGATGTATATTTTCTTGATCAGAACCTCCGATACCAACGATCCATTTATCAATGTTGTCGAGTTGAGTTCCAAAATGGGATGTATGAACAGGCTGAGCCAGGAACCAGGAACCATGTTGACATTATTTGAAAGAACCAACCTTGGTGGGCTAGAAATTATAAGGTGACACTTTCATTTTTATATGCTTATTTTTTTTTCACATAGGAAAAAATCAAAGCTTATATGTTAAATCAATATATAAATATACAAGATCATATAAATCCAAAACATCTCTCAACAATCTATCCCTTAAATGGCCATTGAGCCCATTGCTTACTTCAAAATTCTACCCTAGAATAACATAACCTAAACATGTATCTCCATCCCTTATACATCAAAACAAGATACACTGAACCACAAAAAAATACCAAAAGAGAAAATCCCAATAATTCCCAAGAAAGAAAAATGACCATCCTCATAACACTGACAAGTTGCCTCCAAAGACCTCCACACGATTTGCATATTCGACAAAGGAAAGGGAGCTTTCTTCATGAACAGTTGCCTCCTTGGAAAACCTATATGCTTAGGAATTATATTATGTTTGAAGATCTCTAACTCGCCTCTGGCACCATTACAAGTTAAGAACAATTGCCATCTTGGAAATCTTATCTTCTTGTGGGCAATTATAGTCTGTATAGACATGCATCAAACGAATGTCATCAAAAGAGCCTTGAAGATCTCTACCTCCCCTATGCCACTGTTGCAAGTTTAGCACATTGAGCTTGATTTACCATTGCAAGTGTAATATATTGAGGTTTGATTTACTATCAACCAATATTTGATAACTTCTGAATCTCCAAACACCCATAGATTTTTTTTATCTCTTTTGATAACTTCATAAAGCAACCAACTCTAGTATGAGAAAACATAAAGCTACCAAATCTACTCTTTATCCCTTTATATGCTTACTCTATGAAATCAATTTGTCTGAGAAAACATAAGGCTACCAACTCTGTTCTTTATCCCTTTATATGCTTACTCTATCAAATCGATTTGTCATAAATGAGCTAGTCTTGATTTCATGTGGTAAATTGAGCAGGTACCCTCAAGACAAATTTGACCACATATGGACACCTCCTGCTACTTTATATGCTCAAATAATTGCTATATTATGGTCTATAAGTTCTGACAAGCCCATTTCAACAAACAATATGAATGGCATTCCTCCAACTGCTATCATGCAAACGTCATGGGTTATAAACAACCCGTTCTCTTATAGTTTCTCTCTAGAGTCATCCCAATGGAACCAATCGTTGTTGTTGTTATATTTTGCAGAAATCTAGGAGCTTGATATGCCTAGATCATTTGACGTCATGATAAATGGTGTATCACGGACCAAGAACATTACTTTGACGCAAATTAATTTTGCTCTAGAGTTCATTTATAATGGCATGAATCTCGTTGAATTATCCCTCCACAAGGCTGCTAACTCTACTGTTGATCATATAATCAACGCGTAAGAGTATTATAGCCAATGAAATATGCAATCCCAACATATTCACGGGATAGTAAGTGCCCTTCCTAAAAATTTCCCCTACTTGAATTTAACCCAAAACTTAATGAGAACTAAACCCATATTCTCTTTAAGAGATTTGAACCCAAAACTTAATGAGAAATAAACCCATATAGACCCATTGAACTAAACCTTCGATTAAAATAAACTTATCTAATACCTAAGATTTTATATACTGGTATGTGTACAATTGTTTGATAAAACATAAATCCAAAATATTACTTAACCAAGTACTTATTATAACCAGAATTTGATGGCCATCAATATTCAGCCTGTTGCAGGTTATTTCAATTGTTTGATAAAACATAAATCCAAAATATTACTTAACCAAGTACTTATTATAATCAGAATTTGATGGCCATCAATATTCAGCGTGTTGTAGGTTATTTAATGTCGTGGTAGCAGGCTTGATGCCCATTGGATTTCGAGCTGCTTCCAAAGACAATCTTCATTTGTGTTGTTTTATAATATTTTCTGTTGTATGTCCAATTATTATTTTTTGTTTGTACTCATTCATATAAATTTTTATCATTCACCATGTTCAAAAAAGTGGCACTGTTATTAATTTGTTATTACAAAATTAGCAGGTTCCTTGACAATAATCATTTCATCGGATCTTTGCCAAATTTTTCCAATTTAAGGATGTTGGAGAGATTGTAAGTTTCTGGCTGACAAGTTTTTTTATCGGTTTTTTTAGTATCTTCATAAAACATTAATCATCAGCTCTTTGCTTTTCTACGCAGATACCTACAAAACAACAACCTGGACAGTAGTGTTCCAAACAGGTTATCTGAACTAAAAAAAAGCTCAAAGAGTTGTAAGTCTTACTTTCCCTAACAATATTTCAGAGAAGTTGCATTGTCATTCATTCATTAAAATCGAAATTAGTAGGTCACTTGGAAATAATCAACTCGATGGAACTTTGCCAAATTTCTCCACTTTTACTGTGTTGGCGATACTATAAGTTTCTTTTAAACAAAAATTTTCACTTTATCAATCTATGCATTTAAAAAAAAATTATCCGTTTACAAATCCTGTCCATTCACATTTCTTATAATATTGTGCAGGTATGTACAAAACAACAACCTTAGTGGCAATGTTCCGGAATGGCTCTTTGAACTCAAAAACCTTAGAGAAGTGTACGTCTCCCTCCCCTCTTTGTTAAAACATGGGAGAAATTAATTACTCAAATTGGTCTTATGTTACGCCGCTGGGCGTTCTTTCCTGATGTTCAATTTTCAAACATTGTAGTTGTCCTCGTCGTCCCTTTGGCGAATCATTGCTCCAGACATGTCCTATGTCCTTCCCATCCAACATTCGACGTGTCCACCGTCCTTCCCACTATGCCTATCATGCGTCTGCTCTATTTTCCATCTTTAGATCTGATCTCGTCTCTGTCTTTCAGAAAGAGTGTTGAAATCATGCTTGCCACGGTGACAGAATAATAAATTTGAGTTGCCATATCCAAAGGCCCCTGCATAAGAAATCAGAAGACAAAATCTGCAACCGATTGGAAATCCCTCTCTTGAACGCCTGAGGAATGAAGAGTCTCCCAAACTTTCTGATATGATTCATCATAGGCTTCCACAGGCTTCACACACAGAGTTGGATTATCGGCCTGCCGAGTGACCGCATTTTCCACTCGATAAAAATACCTCCACGATGACACAGGCTGCGGATTCGCTAGATGCTTCATATTGATCTCAAATTTGGTCGATGGAAGATCTATATCGATCCAGTTGTCTTTCAAATGAGCGGAGACCCAGGGGTAGGGGTCGAGGCATTCGACGATTTCCATATAAAAATGACATTATTTGATGATCTTGGCATTAACAATAACAAACTTAGAAAGGCCACTAGAATCCAAATAAATATGACCGGGAACCCAAGTTCTACTATTCTACCAAGAGAGTGTCATTTGTAGGCATTACTAGTTTACCCCCAACATTGATCATGTATACCGTCTCCAAATCATATCTGGATAGCCCAACTAAAGGATCAATAGGAGACAAAGTCACATGTTGGTTAGTCATCAACTAATATGTAACTAAAACAACCTCAATGACATTTATGAATGCAAGTGAATTTCCCATAGGATCAAAGGTCAATGCCAAGCTATCTAAAGTCATATATTAAATTTTTATAAAGTAGGTCACTCGAAGAATTTCTAAATAGATTTACAACTATGTTAATAATAAGTGATAAAAAAATCCATTTTCAATGGTCTTAGCGTGTGTTACGATCAGTGGGTTGGTGGGTCAAGTAAATCTGAGAATTTCTAAATAGCTTTAAAACTATGTTAAAGAATTTGCGAATGGAATTACAACTATATTGATGTTTCATAACACTTCCAACTTAAAAGCACCATGGTATTATTTTCTTGATAAACTTACCTATTTTCAATAAAGACTCGTTTAACGCACGGTTTAACATGTGTTTTAAAGCACAGAAAAAATGGTTCATATACAATTACCATTGATGCAACTATATGATTGCAACATGTCAATGTGCCATCTAAAATCCATGTTCTATAATTGGTTGATTCAACAAAGCATATAAATTGAGAAGTCAACTCACCAATTTCATTTCTAAGTGTGGAATCATTTTTTTTCTAATGCCTCTTCCCTTAAATGGTTTCTTGTCCCTAAAGTAATACTTATTGAAAAATATCAAAATTGATTTCAAAACCCTTGAAGTATTACTTATAAATCTCACAATCAATATTAACTATTTGAAAGGATATGTGTCCAAATAAAATTTCAATTTAAAAATATCAATGTCAAATTCTTGTTTTGTTATTTAAGGAGTGATGAACTCTCCACTAAACTCCACAATTTTTTATTTGTCCAATTGTATGCTGCACTCCAATAGTCATGTAAATTATTATCAATATCAATAAAAATGGCAGAAAGATAACTTTTTATTTTATTTTTGGGAAAGACATTCTTGAATCTTTAGATGAAGTAGAAGGTGAGCTTTATAGACAAACTAGGTAAACATAAGTCGTACAATTTAATTGAGAACAATGTCAAATGTTGATTTTAAGAAAGCTGGTCATAAGTTGATCAAACTTGATTTACAGATTAATCTTGAACATGTTCAATAGGTCATGATCATTTATATGTGCATGCCAAAGTGCCTATTTACTTTTCATTTAGATTACAACAATGAGGTGAACCTTGTTAAATTGTTCTACTCAAATGTTGACAAAGGATATTCCAAATAGAAAAAAATGCAGCATTGTAGATGGAGTATGCAACATGGTGTTAGAATGCTCCAGCCAAGAGAGAACATAGTTGCGTTACTATGGTCTACTTGGGCAGATTTTGTATGATCAACAAAAGTATCAATAGTTTTTTTATAAGTGTTTTTCTTGATGAACTTCTTGATTTTTTTCCCTATTGTAGCTAAAAACATTATGAGTTCTCACTTGAGAATGATCAATGGTGCTTCAAAGGATTCAATGATTCTTTGGTTAAAATTATTATTTGTTGTTAAATCACATCCATATAGACCATTCATTTTTCCAACTCTATTGAGCAAGTTAACTCAACAATTTATTCTTTCGATTGAGTTCTAATTTACTTCCTGCAGTGGATTTCTAATGGAATGATTAGTTTGAGCTTTATACATTTAATTTGGGATTTCTGAGAATGGTTTTTATTTTTTTAAGTTTACTACATTTTTCATTAGGACATAACATAACACTTCAAAAAATCACACTTGCTATAATAACTTGATTTTAGTTCCTCTTTTCAACATTTTTTTACCCTTCAATAACAACCCTATAGACGTATTATTGCACCTTTTTGGGGCAATTTCTAGTTATAATTGATTCATTATAATATTTTTTTGGTTGAATAATTCTAATCAGGGATGGAATTCAACAGGTAAATGGTTCATTGCTAGTTTTTGTTTGTCAAATACAATTAAAAAAAGAAAGTCTAAAAAGACATTATCATTGTTCTTTAAGATTCTTAAAACAAAACCGTCAAATTTGATTGGTTGTTTCATTTTCAAATTTCTACCCAAATCCCAAGCTATTTGCTTTTCATTTCCTTGGGCTAAGTTAACATGCATGCACATACTCGCTCATCAAAGAGTTTGTTGGGGTAAAATTTGACAATGTTTCTTATGCAGTAATCAACATAGTTTAACAAAACAAAATATGACATAAAGGAAATACAACTTGCTTCACCTTCATTCCATTTTTCTTCACTAGATGTTGATCTTATGAATTGTCTTATGATGTGGCAATTGTTTTAGTACTTTGAACTTCTATCGACTTTGATAATGTTTTATTCACTATCAACATTGCTAAAAATACATATGACACCTTCCCCTCGCATCATTCTCAATTCCTCATACCCAATTCTATTATAAAGCATTGTTCTTATACATGATAGTAAAAAACAATCTTCATTATAATAACAACATCATATGTAATTATCAAATGTAACATAAAATATCATTGAATGTATTAATAAGTGTGATCAATTCAATTATCCTAATGTTTACAATATTTTACTTTTCTCTTAATGAACATTGGTATTGAGAATGCAAAACATGCCTCCATCAACACCTAGTAGAAGCCACATCTAAAAGAAAAACAAACCATTTATAAGTCACCAAGTTCATATTATTTCAACATTAAAAATTATAATTTATTATTGATGACACATCCAATTTAATATAATTACCATCATTAATATTTTTGTAGTGGACATAATAGTTTAGTTAACCTCTAGCTAATCACTACAAAACAACCTTATTAATAGGTGAAACATTTATAACAATAAAACTAATTAGGTGAAAAAAACATTCATATAATGTTAAATTCAATGCCCATCCTCTTTTACATACATTTATCTTACTTGTAAGTTCTTGAACTCTACTAATGTCATCATGGTCAATGTTCTCCTGAAATAATAATACATAATCATAAATAATTTATTTTTACAACTACAATAACATTATAATTATTTTATAAACCCTAAATCACTTATAATTATTTTATGAACACTAAACCACCACACTTGTGTAGAATTGTTTTCATCTCCACTTGCTTGATTTTAAACAAAGATTTATATCTCCTAATCAAGGCTTCCGAAACTTAGTAGAATATATATGATAACAATTTCGACCTTTGGTAAAGTAGATGGACCATGCCAATGGCCAAGATTGTTAAAATGTTTAGATGAGAATGTTTATCTACCTTTTTCAATTCTAAAATTTTTGGGCATGTTTGTTATTATTACCATTTTGTTTTATGTGACAAGTGTTTGGTGTTGGAGCAACTGATGGAGATGGTGGTCGAAGTTTGGGTGTATGCATGTTGAGTTAAGATCAGTATTTCAATAGGAAGAGTGTTTTCTAATATGACATGTCTCAATCAGTTTTCAATCCATCGAAGGGATGTAGATGTATGCATGCTTGTCAATTTTCCTTTTAGATTTTTTGCTCCTTTGAAACCTTTTTAAATATTACAACCTTTCTTTTATTATTATTGAATATTGTAGCCTTTTGATCCATTTAGAACCTTTTTAATAAAGTGACATTTGAATACTTTGAGATAAAAAATGGCAAACCTTTTTAATAAAGTGAACTTTTAACAACCTAGGATAAAAATGGGCAATTGGTATTTTTAAGTGAACACCCTTGACATGTGTACTTGTTATATCTTAGAGGGTATATTTTATTTATATTCTAATTCTTCGTCTTATATGTTAAGTTATATTTAGAAAGGGAATAATTGATTGCCATTGTCATGCGTACTTCTTATAAGGGTACACTTTATTTATAGCACTCATTTTATATTTTGATTTATATTCAAGAGGTACGTTCCTTGCTACTTAATGTCCTCGGTTTATAAGGTGTATCCAAATTATAATATTTGTTTTGGTTGATCCATCTTAAGGATGGGTAAATTGTAGGTAATTTATTTATTTAATTTTGGGTCAAATACAAAAAAAATCCAAAAGATGTCATCAAAGTTCCTTAAAATGAGTTATAAAGTTGTGAAAACAATCAAATTTAAGGGGTTGTTTCATTTTCAAATGTTTACCCATATTTCAAGGTATTTTTTTTTTCTTTTTCTTGGGCTAAGTTAACATGTATGCACATACTCATTTATCAAAGAGTCCATTGGGGTAAATTTTGACATTTTTTCTCATGCAATAATCAAAGTAGTTTAACAAAGGAAAACATGACGCGGGTTCTTTTGAAAGAATTATATAAAGGAAATGTAGCTTGCTTCACCTTCACTCCATCTTTCTTCACTATATGTTGAGCTTATGAATTGCCTTATGATGTGGCAATTGTTTTAGTCTTTGAGCTTCTATTGACTTTGATAATGTTTTATTCCCTATCAACATTGCTAAACTCAAGGTGGAAACATATATGACACCTTCCCCTCACATCACTCTCAATTCATCATACCCAATTCTATTACGAAACATTGCTCTTACACATGATAGTGAAAAACAATATTCACTAGAATAATAACATCATATGTAATTATCAAATGTAACATAAAATATCATCAAATGTATTAATAAATGGGATCAATTCAATTATCCTAATGTTTACAATATTTCACTTTTCTCTCAATGAACATTGGTATTGAGAATGCAAAACATGCCTCCATCAACACTGGGTAGAAGCCATGTCTAGAAGAAAAACAAACCATTTATAAGTCACCAAGTTCATATTATTTCAACATTAAAAAATATAATTTATTATTGATGACACATCTAATTGATATAATTATCATCATTAATACCCGTTGTAGTGGACATAGTAGTTTAGTTAACCTCTAGCTAATCACTACAAAACAACCCCATGAATAGGTGAAACATCTATAACAAGAAAACTAATTAAATGCAAAAAAAACATTCATATATAATGTTAAATTCAATGCCCATCATCTTTCACATACATTTATCTTACTTGTAGGTTTTTGAACTATACTAGTGTCATCGTGGTCAATGTTCTCCTAATCATAAATCATATATAAATAATATCTAATCATAAACAATACATTTTTGCAACCACAATAACAATATAATTATTTTATGAACCCTAAACCATACTTGTGTAGAAATTTTTTCATCCCCACTTGCTTGATTTCAACCAAAGAGACCTCCTGTTACTAGTTGAAATGGTGATCCAAGCCAATGATAAGCATGTGAGGGTGAAGTGACCAGTCATCTTAGTCAATTTCTCCCAACTGCTTCAGAATCCTAAGCCTCCTAGGGGAGAGCCCTATTATAACTCTAGAAAGACACTAAAACACCAAAAGACACCTCTATGGAGGATATTAGCCACCAACACCTTATAGGAGTCAAATAAATATACAAGTGTAGTTATCAAAACTAATGACAAATGAATGGAAAATATTGTTTTCTGAATGAATATTCAATGTCACACAAGTGCACATTGATGCCAATTCAATGACCCAATACTTGCAATGTGTCATATGGATGTTATTCCCAAGTATTCAGTCTTTATAATATATCAAGCAACGGAATACATAAGTTATTAGTAGCAAAATCAGAAACATTACATTGAAGTAAATGTACTAGTTATGCACACCAATAACCACGATATCATTAGTAGTTTGGCATATACATTAGTACAACCATAACTATCACCAACAAGTATCAAACCTAACCCTTATGTGTACGTTGTATTATCAGTAAGATCACAACTAGTATGCAGTAAAGATAATATTTTGCAGCATTACAAATATCATACATGCATGTACAACAACATGTATCAGTCATCACTCGTAGCAGTATTCATAGCAGCATTAGTTATGTGAAAATAATGAGCAACAATAAGTATTCCAAACCTCTTTTCAAGTATTACAACAAGAATCATGTTTAACACATTGTTATATCATTAACATTGAAATCATAAATAATATGCAATAGTATATATATCAGTGTCAAAATATTATCACAAGCAAGTATTCATTGTAGTACGTGTAACAAGGCATAAATGGTTTCATCCACTTTAAGTCATGTATGTGAAATCTGTGTGCATTCAATAAGTACAACATTTTTTCAATGTTATAGTCCTTTACATTAATTCACAACATACATATTATCCTAGCAACATTCGTACTAACAGTATTCGATGCAAGTAACAAGGATTCCAATAGACCACTTTAAATGGTAGCCCAAACTAATGATTTACAGCAGTACTTGACTAACCTCTTATTTGTCTATGTGTAGGCCAAGGGAGGGGTAAAGGGGAAAGTGCAACAGGAGATAAAAGGAGAAGTATTTCAATATAAGGGAAGCTTGGGAGGTGAAGAGAGAGAGGACTAGGGCAGCAGAGAGGGTAAAAGACATCTAGGGATTTCAGGGCAGAATTAGGACTGTTTTAGGGCCTTTTAGGGCATATTTTGATATTTTTTATTTTATTTTTAGGGTTCCCTATAATTCTTCCTTAGGGGTTTTATGGCTTTAGATCCTAGGGAGAATTTATAGGGAAGGTGGTCTAAATTTTAGGGAGGCCAAAAAAAGCAATTTTTTATTTTTTATTTTTAGTGTTTTCAACATAAAAATGCAGACCTAATTATAACCCTAATTTTACCATGAGAATGCAAATTTACAGATGCAAAATGAAATCTATATAACCTTATTGACTAGGTTTTGGAAAAGAGGGAGGCTTAAGACCTAGGGAGCATGACCCTAGCACAATTCTACCCTAATCTAGGGCATCTAAGGAGTGAATAACTAGCCTCTAGAGAATATTAACTTAGGTTTACAACTAACCCTAGAGCCCTAAATTTATAACCCTCGAATTACTCCTAAAAGGACGTACTTCCGCGACCAAGATGCCTAACGTTGACAAAGATCTAGCCAAGACAAAATGAAACCCTAAAGGCTGCCATTCAATCCATAAACATACATCATTCATCAACAAGTAGCAAAGAGAGATCAAGATGCAAACCCTAGATAAATCATTGTGCATGTGTTAAGCAAACAAATATAACATCACCTTAGCAAGAGCGTTGAACCAAAGAAACTCCAAGCATTGATCATCAAACCCAAAAAAATCCTTCCTCAAGAGGTGTGCATCACATCCAAAGAGCCCTAGAAGGGTAGAAAAGTAACATAATGTTTTATCCCGGAAGTTTTGTCTTAAAAATTAAAGTGAGGAGATCTATTTTTATGATCTCACACTCACTTTTTAAAATATCCAGGCCTATATGCATTAAAATAAGTCAATTTGAAATTATAAAATGTCAACTGAAAATTAAAAGAAAATAATAAAAAAATATAGCCTAAGATAGGATTAAGGTAGGCTACCTGGGGTATTTGTATCCCAAGGATCCAAAAGACACTCAAATAAGTGAATCACTCTGAATGAAAGGATGGAAGGAGCTAGAGGGAGGGTGTTATACCACATCTAACCCATAGAATGTTGTAAAATCCCTCAATTCCCTCCTCAAAGCATCAAAAGGATTGATATGTAAGGTGCATTTCCTTTGATGAAATAAGGCTAGGGAGAGCAGGGACCCACTAACTAAAGGACCAAGAGAGTGTCCAAAGTGGCTGTGAATGAATATGAGTGTTTAGTTGCTGAAGCAGAGGCCACCAGAGCATATAAATAGGATATGGGTCCATGTGACCCATTGGTGAACCCTCAAGGGCCCCATACACCAACCCTGAGGTTAAAAACCCCTATAAAGGGCAGTAAGCAGTGCCATTAAGCCATACTACCCCTAAAGGAGGACCAAAGGGCCCAACCATGACCACCATTTCTCAATAACACCCCTCATCAAAAATTAGCCCTCTCTTCGTGGGGTACACCTGAAGGTGCGTTGGGTATAGGTACAACGTAACACCTCCCTGATGATAGGAACATATTCAAGTGAATGCCTGACCATTAAGGGTATTTATTCTAATTCCTAATAGTACGATTCTATCTATGTGAATATATGTCCTGATGTCGAGCATGGTAGAAACCACTTGATTACCAGTCATTGATGTATACCATTAATAAGTGCGAGGGAAGTCACCATTAATGTCAATGATTCCCAAGGTACCCTAGTATATTCCTCTAAATGTGAATAGGTAAGCTGAAGTTGAACAATCGACAAAATCTTCCAATTAGAGGCCAATGATGAAAACCTACTATCGAAAGCGAGGAAACCTGCCATTGAGGCATGCATGTTTCAAGGTACTTGACTTGTTTCTAATACTAATTCCTAGATGATGTGCTGGTGTCGATGTGAATAGAATCATTGAAGGAGGTCCATGATGTTTTCCCCATCATCGACACAAAAGTTAGAACAAAAGTGCTTTTGAAGTGATCATGATAATGGAATAACTATAGGACTGACTTAGATTTGACCAACTTGAAGGAAGGTAAATTAACTACAGAAGTAGACTGTAGCATTAGAGGAAATTTCAACTCAAAATGGGCCTTTTAACTCTAATTCAAATTCCATGTCATCATGTGTTAGCCAATGAAATTGCTTTAAATTTGAAATACCGTATAGGTCTTATACACTTTTTTAATATAAATTTGGGGATAGGTATCATAAAAAAAATTACTTTTTTGTTTGTATTTTCGACATATCTCCCCATGTTTTTACTCAAATTTCGATTGAGAGAGCTCGTTGGATGTGGAATTTAATTCCGCATCCAATGAACTCTCTCGATCAAAATTTGAGTAAAAACACATGGATATATGTTAAAAATACAAACCAAAAAGTAGTTTTTTTCTTTTCTTCCTCCAAAATTAATAAATATTATTTTATTATTTTAACTATTATTTTTTTAATTGTTTTAGGAGGCCCATTTTGAGTTGAAATTTCCTCTAATGTAAAGACTCCCTTTGAGCATTGAATAGAACAACAAGCGACTTGGCAACATTGACTCGATTAAGGTAGAGATAAAACATAATGAAAAGACAGAACAACACATTCTTTGAATTGACACAAAGGAGTTAAATGTCTCATGAAAGTGGATTGACTCGATGCCAAGATGAATACCCAACTGTTTGTATGAAAATGAAGACATGTTCCATGTTCAAAGGTGGACTAAGCTGCCATTAATACAAATGAAATATATTCCCCATCCCCTTAATTTTTCCATCATGATGGACGAGTACCTCTTTGCTTTTTAACGAGCTTGAAAAGGGTAACAAACGCTCGATATACCTCATCAAGTGACGATTCCATCCGCATATGTTTCATGAACCTGATAAAGGAGGGGTTCATTCCCAAAAAGGGTCATTCAAAATTTAATTTACGAGTCCAAAAAAGGTAAAATTAGTCATCATTTCATATTTAGAGAGTTAGAAGTGAGTAAAAAGACTCCAAAATGGACTTTTTCGTAGATTTAGTCCCCAAGGTCCGAAAAATTATAAACTGATACCTAGGAGAACTCTTCTAGTCACAATGAACTAGATTATACATTTTTCGTAAATCATTCTAACTAGACTAAAAAATGTGTTAACTATCACTAAATATACGATCTTTCAAGAACTTTTACAAGCGTGAAAGAATCAAGTTCACTTGGAAATATTTTCGTGTTTAGGGAGCCTGAAAAGAGCTTAAAGATGACTCCACGGAGGTTTCCTTTTTCATCATCCATTTTAACAAGTCCAAAAAAGTGGTAAAAGCACACTCGATAACTTTTCACTAAATTTTTAATGAGCATGATGAGGGTATACAAGGCACTCATAACTTTTTTCAACTTGAAATAGTGTGAAAAGTAAGAAAGAAGCTCGATCGTAGTAAAAAATGCCCAATAAGGTCCTGAAATCTACAAAAACAACATTAGAACAATTCCACCTTGAAAACTATAGAAACAATCATAACAAAAACCCATATTATTTAAATATTCCACTAATTATTTTTAATAAAAAATAAAAAAAACTAATATAAATAGTGAAATAGTTAAAATTTCTTACCATTGTGTTTTTTTAAACAGCAATAGGGTGAAAATTGTGTTTGAGAGAGGAATTTGAAATGAATTTTATGGGAGCCATGGGAAGCCAATAGACAAACCATCAGAAGCAGGTAAGACCCATGTTCCCTCCCTTCCTTTTCATGGTTTAAATTCCATTTTTCATCATGTTTTTTTGTAGTTTTAGGAGAGTTTTTCCAAGGAGAAGAGAGCACCCTAGGCAACGCTCTTCTCCCTTTCAGGAGGTGCATCGACGCACTCCCTGAAAGGGGACAGAGCATCAATGGTTCTCTCTCTTCTAGGAGATAATGTGTTATTTCTATGTTCCCCTAGGGAAAGAGCGTCAGCAACTGCGACTCTCCAAAACACACAAATCAAGCATGAAATTCAAGTTTTTTCTCAATAAATGGAGTCTAATGGTTACGCTATGGATATCCCACAAGTGTTCAACTCAAAAAATGGTGATTTGGAAGGAGCACAAGCATGAACTAGATGATTCCCAAGAGTCCAATGACCCAATGATTCTGAGGGAAATAAGGGAGTGTGGACTCCTTAAATACTTCAAGGTTCCAGGCATGAGATCCCATGTTCGCTTGCTATATTATTTGATACATAAGTGGGATGCAGATTAGCAACATTTTCAAGTTGGGACCCATATTCTGACGATTGCTGTTGAGGACATATATTTTATGACTGGGCTATCAAGGAGAGGAAGTCCAGTATCGCTCATAGGTCCTAGAGGAGGGGACATGTCTGTTAACAACCTTATTGATGAGTATTGTGCAGTAAGAACCAGGTCCCAAGGGCCAAGATTCCTATAAAACACATTGTAGATTGACCATTGAGGATTGTATCCTTCACCATAGAGAAGGTAGCGGATAATAGAGTTTCTCATCAGACTACTTGGGAACACATGTTGTATGCATTAGAGTGCATGGCTCCAACCATGTTCAACTGGAGTGAGGGGTTATTGGTAAGCCTCAAGGACCATCTCACAAAATATCGACGAGGTGAGCTAAAATAATTCGGCTACGAAGTGGTAGTAGTATCATTATTCTTGGAGAGGGTGCCTTTGTTACGTCCACCGATGCCTCTCAACAGGTTGGAGCCCAAGGATCCATGAATGTTGCAGTGGGTCGAGGATATGGTCCGTCATAGAGGTGGTGGAGGGCCTACTGTGTCCTATGACTCTGTCTTTTTCCATTGGCTACGAGGAAAAATATTTATGGTCGAGGACTACACATATGTAGGGACTGACTTCATGGGTGAACTTGATCTTCTGTTGTGGGAGTACGACCATTGGGACAACCGAGGTAAGAAGTATACTACCTCATTTCTTTTGATTTATATCATATCTCATTTTTTTGTATTTTTGGTGATACTAAGACACATCCTACAATTTTGCAGACATTGGTCCATCTAGACCTGCAGGGGCCTCTCCTATCGAAAGTTGAGTGGTGGCTAGAGATATAGCCATCGGTAATGTAGAGGTAGAGGAGGAGATTTAGGAAATTGAAGACAGCCTCTAGAGGCTGACTATGGGGGTTCTTGAAATTTCTATTAACGACCTAATTCCCATATGTTATTAGCACCATACCGTAGGAGTGTCAGGGCGTTTCTGAAGGATACTCCATAGAGTGGCTTGTTCTGTTATGTCTTATCATGAGCACGAGGGTTATTCCAGAGTGATTCCTATTTTTGTATTGTATACATATTGAAAGTTTCGAATCTTCATATTTTGACCTCTTGATGTACTAGAAACTTGATGGTTCTATATTTTGGGTACACAAAATATTATGGCTCCATTTTTTGTCTCAATATCAATTATATATAAAACACTATTTTTATAGACATGTGTGTGTATGTGATGTGTTATGTGCATGAATGGATACCTATATCTATTTTCTTTTATGATATTTTATATGTGATCAAAAATTAAAAATGAACATTAGACATGAGCTAAGTACCAATCCAAAACATAATTTTATAATGAATCCTCCACCGTGTTCAAATGTCTTATGATGTGATAGTAGGAGAAACACTCAAAATACCTTTATAAAATCTGAACTCTCCGGTACATATGAAGAAGTAAGTGGTTACAGATGGTGTAGACCCGATTTAATTGATGTACAACTAACTATGAATCTAAATAAACCCTAATATGACTCACATCACTAGCTAAAGATTTAATTAACAAACCAATCACTGCATGGTACTCTGAAGGATTGTTTGTAGAGGGAACCAAACAAGTTCCTACAAAGCTTCTCAAATCACCGGTAGGGGAATACAATACCAAAGTCGTTGATGCAAGATTCACAGTATAACGACTAGAACCATCTGCAAAGCCAGAGTAAGCAGTCATTTGTCCATTTAAACAAAACACTATATAAGCAGGCTTACCTAAGACACATCTTATATTCACAACAAATTCACAATCCAAACTACACACAACACTCTATAAACAATATGTACAAGGTATCTATGCTAGATGACCAAGGCACAGTACTTATTGAGGTAAAGCCCATTTCAGGGCTCACCTAACGATATTCCATCATATTCTATCAGCTCGTAAGCTCCTTTCTATAAGACACGATTGAAAAAATAATTCCCATGCCACATGGATTCTAATTTCCCACCTCCTAATTTATCATGTTTCTGGTCATATGTCAGGACCATATCACCTTCATTGAAGAGGCGAGGTTGAATGGATCAGTTGTACTTAGCTTTAATTCGTAATTTATGTACCGCATTAAATAAGGTGTCATCTCGACGAGTCTCATCAAGATTGTTCGAGTACAAGAACCGTTCTTCCTATGAAGTGGTATTAGGTAGTAGTTCTATGGAAAGTTTCAAAGAAGGGATCTCACATTCGATCGGGAGAGTATCTTCTAGCCCATACACCAGTTGAAACAGTGTGAATCTGGTAGATGTCTTAATGGTAGTCCTATAAGCTCATAATGCAGAAAACAATTGCAAATTCTAGCTGGACTTGGCTTGTCCTACAATCTGTTGAAGCATGGTTTTCAACACCTTGTTGATGGCTTCAACTTGGCCATTTCCCTGCAAGTAGTAGGGTGTAGAATTATCATGATAGAAACCTAGTTTGGAATTTCGTTTCGACATCATTTTGTTTTGAAAATGTGAACCATGATCAATCAAAATGGCTTGAGGGACTCCTAACTTAATGATTATGTGATTGAAAAGAAATAGGGCGACAATTTTTCCATCTTCATCATATGTAGGCATCACCTCATGCCATTTTGTAAAGTAGACCACGAATATAATGATGTAAACATGCCCCTGGTTGAGGTATTCGTACAATGCATCTAATCAATGCCCCATTTCACAAAAGGGCCAACAACAATGATATGATGTAAAGGAGTAGGGTGGGTGCGCTTTTTGGATTGAAAAAGCTGGCAAGGGGGGAATTTTTTCATAGTATCCATGCAATATTTGAATATTTAGGGCCAAAAGTACCCAGTGCATTAAAAAATTTAAATAGTAGCCATCCCAGAAAGATGACCACCACATGCTCCAAAGTGACAGTCATTCAATACTATTCCAACCTCTTCATGAGTTAAGCAACACTGTAAAATTGCATCAATGCCACGATGGTACAATGTATGATTGATGATAAGATAGTACTTGGCATGGTGATGGATATGACGACGTTCATCTCGAGTTGCATTAGGCTGAAAGAGTTGAGTTTGGAGATATAAAATCAAATATCCATACCAAATGTTAGGCGTACTATTGTAGAACAGGGATTCATCGGGTAATAAATCCAAGGGATGTGTATCCTTAGTAATACAGGGAAGGTCACACATAAGCTCTGCGAAGACAAGGGACTTATTTGAACTAGATTTTTCAAAATCTAACTCAATTTCCTAGAGAATGAAAATCCAACGAGATTATTTCCGCCTAGACTTGACGAGTCAAGATGTAATACATGACGTTAGATTCTGCATACACAGTAGTTGTGCAAAGAAAGATGGAGTGATGAAATTTATGGACCACGATGACCGTGGCCAAATCCAACTTGTCAACATGTGAATAATGGGTTTCATAGTTAAGGAGACTCTTACTTAGGTAATAAATCACATGTTCCTGGTTGTGTGCATATATTTGAACTAGTACCATGCCGATGGTAGTTAATGATACAACCACATACACAGATTAATCCCTGTTGTAATCAGGTGGTTGCAACACAGGTGCGTGTGTAATAGTGTGTTTGGGAGTGTCAAATGTATGTTGTGCAAGGTAATCCCAAATAAACGGAGTGTCCCTTTTTAACAAACACATGAAACCGTGTGTCTTCTCGGCGCAGTTACAGACAAAACAATGCAAAATTTTTTCCTTCCCTTGCAAACTTTGAAGTTTAGTAACATTGGTAGGTGGTGGTAGGGCCAAGATGGATTCAATTTTCAATGGGTTGATACGGATTCCATCCTTGGAAATGATGAATCCAAGAAGTATGTGAGTCTCAACACAAAAAACACATTTGTGTTGATTCAATCGAATGTTGTAATGGAGAACCTGAGAAAAATGGCTCTCAAATGGTCAACAAGATTCTCTCGATGTTGTGAATGGGAAGGTAAGTCATTGAGGTACGGTTCCACTATATGTTTGACGTCATAGAAATCATAAGGCATGGTGCATTGAAAGGTAGCGCCATAATTTTTTGGTCTGAAAGGAAATTTTCTATAGGTGAAGGTCCCCCGTGGGAAAATGAAGGTCGTCTTACGCTTATTGGAAGGGAGTATCTATATATAATTATAGCTATAAAATCCATGCATAAATGAAAATATGATCCTCTCGACGCAGTTATCGATGATTTGATCGATATAAGGAGTAGGGAAATTATCCTTAGGACAAGCCCTATTAAGATCAAGAAAATTGATACAAACCCTAATCATTCCCTTTTTTTGTTCATGAGAATAATATTAGAAACCCATTCAGTCAACGACATAGGGTAAATGAACCCAACCCTAAGAATTTTATCAACTTCTTCCTTAATGGTCATTGATTTCCATGGATGTACTTTATTTAACTTTTGATGGACTGTCTTGGCATCAGGGTAAGTCCTGATCGCATGGAAAATGATCGAAATATCTATCCCTGGCATTTTTTCATACGTCCTAGAACAAATATCTCTAAATTCCCTAAAAAGGGTCGTATAAGACCTAAGTTCTTAAGAAGAACAATTCTGGCCCAGGTGAATATTCTCTATAGCTCCAGTTTTTACTAATATGTCAACCAGAATGGTCTTAGTAACATTACTCATATTACCCTAGGATTCAATGTTATGAATGAGTACCGGTGACTGAGGTGTAGTTACAATATCATATGAAACCAGTGTTTCAAAATGATCTTCTACCATTTGGTAACTAGGAAGGAAAGATGATTGGTGATGATGGTATTTCCAAGGAATCTCATCTAAAGACATGAATTCCATGATGGATTCATCTGATAGAAGAGGTTGAAAAAGATAATCTAGAGATGGGGACTGGATTTAGCCGATATGACAGGTGATAAGGGTCATATGCCACCAAAAGATGATCATTAATGGTGGGGTCCCTCGTGGAATGGATAACCTAGTAAGTCTCTTCAAAATGGATGAAAGGTGTCAAATCAACAATTGATTTCCATTTATCCGAAGTGTCATGATTCCTGGAGGAGATCATGTTCACAGACGTGACTTGTGAAGGGAGGGTAGATTTTTTAGCGGAAAGACTCTCATAAGTGAGGAATATTTGACAAGACCTACCCCTATGTTTTGAGAATGCGGAGCTAAAGAGGCCAGGAGAAGTACATTGTTCAAATAATTAGAACTCATTCCTAAAGAACAAAACTCCAATTGATTAACCATAACACTCATCCCTTGGAATGGGAATTGGACCACTCGAAACACAAATGGAGCAACTTCCTGCATTGCATAGAACTAATTCCTACCTAGGATAAGATTGTATTCTAAAGGAGCATCGACAACCTTGACATGGATGGACACTGATTTTTCCCCTAGTTCAATCAGGAGAGAGGACAGTAATCCATAAGGTTGAAAACCACGACCATCAAAGGCCTTCAAAGTCATAGGTGAAAAGTTAATTTCAGGGGAGCCTATAGATCTTCAACATGACAGAGACATGACAGAAGTCAAGGTACCTCCCTCCAACAAGCTACAATGGAATTTATTCCCAATGACTTTCCTAGATAGTTGGAAAGCTAACTGATGGGAGAGCCTTGAATTAAAATCATCTAGTTCAAAGGTGATAATACTACTCTTTTCAGGATCGATATCTCCAAGAACCGACAACAAGTTCTTCCTCTGCATCGACATTTTTGGAGTACTTCAAGTGTGTACATAGCACATGGTTCCTGGGCAAAATATTCTACTACATTGTAGTATTTAGTGACATGCACACTTGGGGTTAAATATTGATTTTTGAATCGTACTCTTGGGTGGCCGAAGGACTGTGTCAAGAACATGCTTTTCAATATGTAGGTCGTTGGTAGGAGGAGGGATGGAAGCCATAGATTTACCAGTTGAAGTGTTATCATGTTTCTTTTTTGGAGTAGGGTCATAGTTCTAGGATTTTGTGGTAAGATTAACTGATTCATTGGACATCATTTTAACCTCATTTATAGAAGACAAAGAAGACCATGCAAGGATTGATGGTCAATTAATTGTTGTTGGGTAGGGAAATGATCGGTCAGGACTGTTGTGGTGGAATTGTTTTTCATAAACTTCCTAACCTATTCATGTCAAGGACATTCTTTGGTGAAGTGGTCACCTCCACATATAAGGAAGGGTAATTTTTCCTTTCTCCTATTCTTAGATTTGACATCTGTGTTTTTTGTTTTATTACTCTCCAATTGATTTTCATATTTATTTGATTTATTTTTTCCTTTCTTATTCATTCTCGATGATTATGGGGATTGAATTGCATTCACCTTGGTAGAGGAAACATCACTAGAAGTGGTATTGGGATTTGTAATGTTTTGGCTAGCAAGTTGGTTTTTCTTTTTAAGGGATTTATCGACCAACTCTACCTAAGTGGAACCAAGAACACCATCAACTGGTGGTTCTGTTAAAGGTCTTGAGGGGTGCAAAGTAGTATGGGGAGAATTTGGGATCAGGTCACACAGAGTGATTGACTTGGAATAAACCAAGTCTAGGTATTGAGCTCGAATGATGGCTTACTCTTCGATGGCAACACCTACCATGGAAACATCTCAGGAAATGGGCAGAATAAATTACTTAGTGAACCAATCGACGAGTAATAGGTCGGGGATAGGGGATTAAATCAACCTATGTTGTCATCTCCACTCATGTATATGATTGGATATATGGGTGGAAGTGGTTTGACAGAGTGAGTTCAAAATATCTGTACCCATTTCGTACCTAATTGGGAGTTGAAAATGTGTCAAAAATGCCATTTCTAAGGTGTTAAAATCCCAAAAAGAGTGTGGAGGAGATTCTATATACCACTTTGAAGAAATATCGGAGAGAGTCCTTTGAAAAAGTCTCAAACGAATAAAGCCATCCATTAGAGAGTTGGATCAACACCACAAATGATAGGTCATCATGTGGTTTTTGGGGGACTCACTAGATTTGCCATCAAATTTGGGTATATCTGAAGGTAACGGCACCAAAATCATGGCCATGAAGGATCATGGTGAATAGGGTTGTTGATTATTTGTGAAAAATATGGAAGATCAAGTGTAGACATAAATGGAAACTGTTGATTAGGTTGTGGGTATGGGTAATATTGATAAGGCATCTGAGTGCCAATAGGGTTGTAAGTGGATTGATAAATGGTGCCGATGATTCTCCTATAATAGGTTGGTCCGGTTGTGGTTGCTTTCCAGATGGTCCTGCAGGTGGTGGACCTCTAGGTGGGACTCCCAATGAGGGGAATCTAGGTGGTGGGCCTCTGGATGGTGGACCTCCGGGTGGTGGACCTATGGATAGTGGACCTCTAGGAGGTGTATCTCTAGGTGGTGGACCTCTAGGTGGACCTCTGGATGGGGGTCCTCCAGGTGGACCTCTAAGTGGGCCTCCATACAATTTTTCAAATGGAATTCCTTAAGTAGGGACATTCGACCAATTGGGTTCCCCCCATGGGGTATTAGGATTTCCAGGATAAGGGATGCCAAGAAAGAAATTTCTTGAGGTAATGGGTTGATAATTCTGGTTAACAATTGCATGTTGATTTCCTGGGTAAAGGTACCTGCATGTAGGTTGATTAGACATCGGTGAGACCCATGATGATTGTCCTAGTGAGGAGGAAGGAATGATTGCATTTGCAGTCATGAGTGGTACTCTAAAAATGGGATTCCCTAAAGCAACACTCTACTTGATATTTAAACTAGTTCTCACGGTTGTGAAGACAACTTGTTTTGGGGGTTTCCCACCGGCCACAAGGTTCATAGGAGAACTAGGGATAGATGGGAGATTTTGAGCAAATAGGGCAGGGATGGAAGGATGGCCTGGATCATAAGAAAATACACTTTGAACTGATATTCTAGATACGGTAGCAGCATAAGACCAAACATGGTCATGGTATTCAAGAGTGGCTCTTTCTGAACTGTTAGGATTATTATAATCCTCCCTTGTCCTTTTATAGTCTATTAATCATTTTGTCTAGCATAGGGAGACATATTTACTATACTGGAGTATGGGGAAAACATATAGAGGTTAAATTCCACTTATTTCATGTTCATGCATAAGTTTAAGTGCCTCTGAGACCATTCCCTACATTTTAAGAGCCACTTTGAGTTCCACCAGCAGCCTCCATCAGTTGGTTGTGGTAGGTAACCAATTATTCTAAGTTTATCTTCAGTTACATCACTTTCAGTTAGTCTAGCACCAGTCATGCATGGATGCATGGGGAAGTGGCTCCTTTTTCCACCTATCATGTCATTTTATCTAGTTTAACTAGTTTAACTTATTGTCGGACCGATTTAGTTATCTAGAGTTAGACTAGTGGCTCCCATGCAGTGATTTAGACACTCCTAGTTAGCCAGTCAGTCATGATTGAGTTGGTAGATTCGAATATTATCGACATGATTCAAATTATCCTTATTGTAACACTTTTGTATAATTTTGGAATTAATGAATATTAATGTTGTAATTTACTGATCAATTCTTATCAATTTTCTTCGAAATTAGTCTTGTTTAGTGTACATTGTTCTTACTATTCAACTGCACAATAATACCTTTCAATTTCTCTCATTTACTGTAGATTAATGGTTCAATAATTGAAACATGGTATCAGAGCCTTGTTGAGGCTAGCATCAATTCTTGTCCAATGTCCATTGTACACCAGAAGCATCTGATTTTCCACATTAATCCTGGAATGATATCCTTTCTCCCTCTAAATTCTATTCAGATAAGTCTATCCAGGTGTGACGGACTTTGATAAAGTGTACATGTCGAGGTGGAAATCTTGAAACTGACATGATTATGAATTGATTGTGGTTTTTGTAGTGTTGCTTATAGGTACCTACATAGCTTGTTGAAGATTTGACTGATTGACAAACTGATTGATGGATCCTTCCGCTATAATACCTCAGATCCTTACACCCTTCAACTATGTTTATTGGAGGAAAGATATGAAGGTATCCTTGTGAAAGATTGGTATGTTTAGGATGAAAATGGGAAAAGAGACAGAGCCCCATCACCCTGCTGAGAAAAACAAGTTCTCGAATTGGTTGGATAAAGCCTTTGGCTTACTATGCACTCATATATCCCGGGATCTTTTGTTTCACCTTGAGGGACCAGAGACTCTAAAGGAAGCTTGGGAAAATATTGAATATTTGTTTGGAAAACAAGATGAGATTCTTGAGAACATATTAGAGAATGAGCTCATTGCATTGCATCCTAGAAATTTCAAAACTATTCAGTAGTTTTTCACAAAATTCAAGTCACTAACACTACAATGTAAACAGTTTCGGATATAGAGGAAAGATGAGCAACTGGTTCTATCAGTACTGAGATATCTTAGCTTAGAGTACTATGTCTTTTTCTCTACTTTCCATTCTGGAAGAGCTTTCATCCCCAATTGGAATATTCCTTCTCTAGATGCTTTTACTGAGTCCTTAATATAGGAGCAAGATAAATTGGTTCAAATGGGAGTGCTTCAAACCTCCAAGAATCAAGCTCTCTTGATTTCAGAGTCAAACAATGTGCAATCCAAAGGGAAGCACAAGGGGAAGGATCCTAAATCCATTGATTCGAAGCCAAAATAGAATCAAATATCTTTCGATGGAGCCTCAATTTCCATAAAAGAGAAGACTAAGTGTCCATATTGTATGAGAGGATTTCATCCAGAAATCCAGTGCATGAAGAAGACCCTCAACCAGTTGACAACACTCCTTGAACATAACAATATTGCCCTTCCACAAGGTGTAAATATGTATGATGCTGGAGAGCATATTTATGAATATGAGAGGTGCCTTGGTTTGAAAGTAGGCCTCACTTCGTCGAAGTCTTACTTGATATATTATGGATAATCCAACCATGTGGTTGCCTCTAAGGAATACTTCACCACTTTCACTCTATCAAGAGGAACTAGCACTCATATGGGAGGTGTCTCCCAAATACCAGTTGTTTGGAGAGGTTCTATTAAAATCCAACATGATGAGTTCAATAATATACTCTATGTTTCCTCTCCTACATCAAATCAAGTTGTTCAAGATGAAGAAGAAGTATAATCTTCAACATAGTCAATTTGAATTGAAGAAAATCTCCTTGGAGTGACTCCTTCTCCTGCTACTCTCGTATTTTATGAGATCTCTAATATCTCATATTCTCAAATATATGATCTAGAATAAGACATTCAAATATTTATTATTGAATAAAAATTGTCCTTTCCATTCTATGCAAACATTCTCCAGTGATTCTTTTATTTTAAATTATGTGCAAATTTTTTCAGTGATTGTTTTAGAAAATGAATAGGAATTTGATTTTTCTATCTCTAATGTTGTTGCTAGTGTGTATTCAAGTAATAATTTGGATGTTTTGGAATAAATATAATATTTTATGAGTGATCCATTCAATCTGTTTGATCTATATCTTCCAACAAATTCCTACATGATTGCATGCACCAATACTCAGAATTTGGTTGAAGAAGGAGAAAACTATGCATCTACCATTTCGGTGGGGCACTTGGAACCTTTGTTCCAAACTATTGGATCTGATATGACCTTATTTGGTTCTCCTTTTAAGTTTCAAGATCCTCCATTCATTCTTGTAGTTGTTCTCATCAATTTTTGTGTGAAAAGTCAAGTACCACAAGTATCTTTCAAAATTGTTGCTGGGGATTTGATGTCAATTTTCTCTCATGAGTTGGTTGATGTTATATTTTGTGAATCATTGGTTATTTTTGAAGCTATATCAGATTATGGAGCACAAACATTTTCTGTTAATAGATTTATTTGCAGGGACGTGTCTACAACCTAATCTAACATTCACTACAGGGAGGTGAATCCTGATCGATAGAATATATGCAATAATTGAAAGCTTCCTAATATTTCTAAGTCATTTCAAAGAAGAGAGAGGGGAGGAAGAAAGGATATTACCTCTTGAAGTGTTCCGTTTGTGGAATATCCTTCTACTTGAGCATCCGTGGACTTTAGGCTTCCATTCACAAAAATATTGATAGTTCCTTACCTCTAGCCTTTAGAAAACTTAAAAAACTTTAAATCTATCTACCAAGCATTTACAAAAACACATGAAAATACATAGATTCAATCACAACATTTGGGGAAAAGTGAATTGCATCATATTAAAAACAGGAGAAAAGTGATTACAACCCAATAATAGGTGAATCCCTTTATCTTTTTCTCTAAACCATCCTTCTCTATCAAATCTAATGATCACGGAAACTCTTGATATGAAAAAGATTATATCTAGCCTCCAAATCCTACAACACGCCTTTGCTTTTCTTACTTGTCCTCCTTCCTTCACCTCATATGTCTTTCTTATATAGAAATAGGATTTGAGTCCTCAATCACTAACCATGAATGTGGGTTTAATATTTTTTAATACTTTTTTATTCTTCCTTAATAAAACCCGCTTTCCTTAGTTTTTAGGCATTTTACTTGAATTTCCAGGTTTTTAGGACAATTAATACACATGCCATGTATTATTTCCACTCCAAGAGTTGTGGTAACTAGGTTTTGATCCTTAAATAGTCTTGGTATTGATTTATTTTAGAGAACCCTTTGTATTCACGTCCTTCTTCCTTTGCGGAAGCAGTGGTCCGATGAGAGATCAAAGCTCTCAATATGTTCCAAATTCTTGTCTTCATGTTGCTGACGAAAAGAGGATATGTTTTCAGACCATCATCTTCGAGGGTGCTAATTTTATTGTTAATAGATCCCCCCTAATGTGTGAGGTCTAAAGCTATGTTGAGGGATGAAATACATTGACTCTATCTTTCATTCTGATACTCTTTGTGCTAATACTCTTTAGTGATCAAGGCATAATGGAAAAAGATGGTTTATGAATGCAGGAGATGGAGAAAGACCTACAAGTCAAATAAGGAAAATTTCCAAATATATGATATCTTCATGAGGCGGGTATACCCATGCTCAGTAGTAAAAATCATGGCCACGAACAATACATAGTGGATTCATGTCAAAAAGCAAAAATGTATACAAGCACTTTCTGATGAGTGCAAAATATCTAGGTCTTAGTGGTGCTTTGACATGGAATTCTAATCTTGTGCAACTCGGGAAGTGCATCGATGAGTGATACAACTATTTTTCCCAAGGTATTCAAATAAACCAACGATAATACAATTCTATATCAAGCGAATAAATGAGTCGATGTCGATCATAATAAAAAACCATCTGGATATCGTTAACAAATGTGAGGATGCCCACCGATAATGATGATGGAATCCAAGGTACTTCAGTACAAACTGACAAGTGTGAATAGATGTTCCGAAGTCGAACACTTTTTGAATCAAACAATCATGGGTCATTGGTGTATACCCATTGTCATTTTCTAGGAATCCTACCACTAATGACTGCAAGATCCAAGGTACTCACTGGGGGGTTCTATATCCACTTCCTAGATGATGATTTGGCATTGATAGGAATAGATCTATCAGAAGGAGGGCCTTAATGCATCCCACATCAATTGATGCAAAACTGAGATCAATAGGTTGATATAATTTGGTAGAGTTGTGAGACCCAACACTGTATACTAACACAAGGAAGGCTGGCATGATTGGTCATCGATTTTTTAGGAATGGTCGACACTGTTTTGACTTCCTTTGAACACATAACACGACACAGAATGGACACATAGAAACATAATAGTCGAGTAACCAACCATTGTGAAATTTGTCAACTCCATATGAATTAAAGAAATATCCATTGATGACAGCAAGGATAACCTATCGGTGGAGATCTGATCATATTATTGGTACAACTTCCTAAGGAAAATGTAAATAGTGTACTGACAGTGGATACAAAATTATGGGTCGTGTTCAAGGGCGACTATTACTGACTATTGTCTTTATATCAAAGATTCAATATGACATAATTCAAGTTTCCCTTTTTTTGTATTTTTGTATTTGATAATTTTTAGTCCTTTTTGATGTTATTAGCTTGAAAATGAATAAAGAATGCTTTAGTACATAAGAGGGAACTAGTGTTGTAAGATCATGGGTCAGGCCAACGCAAGGATATGTAATACAAACATGGGATGAGATATTTATGCACACTCTTTCAGATGTTCCATCCATAGGTAGGCTATTTGAGGTAGGATTATGCGTCGACGGACGATGAAATAGAACTAATTAACTGTGGTTTTCATCCAATACGGTATCTTGTCCAAGTAGGACAAAAAGAGTGATGGTTTTACTTCATACTTATTCTTATGAAAAATATCAACACCATGGATCATGGTCTATCGTTCAAATCCTTGATCAAATAGTTTGAACATGTCAATTTTGCCAAAATCTTGTAAACGTAACCATAACCCAATCGTTTAGGCAACCAATAGGCTTGAATACATGCATTTAATATCTAAAATAACAAAGATAAGTAGATGACTAATTTTTTTACCATTCTTGTAGGAATCACCTCTTTCATGGATGCATCTCAGAAGCAATGAACCATTTAATTGGTAATCTCCCAGTTGTAGATGAGTCTTAATGTTGTATCAGGAAGTCGAAACAGTTCAAAAGTGTTTTTTGAATTTTTCATATATTCAAAAATTTTGAACCTTTTTGTTTGAAGAAAAATATACAAAGGGAGAAAGCGTTTATACTACTCTTTTTGGTGTGTGCAAAGTTACTAGAAACTTTTTTTTTAACTTAAACACACTTTTTGGTTCATGATGTAAGCAGTTTTACTTTATGCAAAGGAATTCTACTTTGAAATTTACTTATGCTTTGAAATATTTGTTCTATTATGGTTCCATGCATTCAAAATACATGCTTGCTTTATTGGAAATATGTATGACAAAGCTTCCAATAAAGGACGTAGTTAGCTGAGGAATCATCTGTACTATTTGAACTTCTAGGAACATGAATATATTCAATAAATTCAAACTGACATTCTAGAAGACGAACTCATAAAAAATTTATAAACAGTATAGGATTGTGAACCTGATACTGACCATTTAACTGAGATACAACAAGTTGTGAGTCAAGTTTAACAGTTATTCGTTGGGTTCCAAGGGTGGTGGCCTAGAATAGAAGCTCAATGGTTGCACTATGCTCTGCAACATTATTGGTCACAGGTCCAAGAAAAGAGCCTCCCAAACTAAGGACTTGATTGTCAGGTGTGAATATTACTCATGCAACGAAAGCAATGTTCCGAGAGCCATGACTGGCACCATCAGCATATCCCAAATAAGTGAAAAGTTCGAATGACATTTGTGACGTACATGTACCAAGCAAGATAAGTGTGTGCACGAAATAACTATTTGTACAAAAATTTTATACATATCATACAACATAGTACAACAAAATGTCATGATGCCTTAGTGCCTACGCAAAGTATTCCTTTGAATAGAGACCATATCTAATCTCTGACAAGGGTTCCCCATCATAATTGACTAACTCATATGCAGCTATTTTCAATACTATTTTGATGAAAAGTGGGACAGACCACTTAGTTACAAATTTCCCTTTTCCTATTTTATCGTTGTCTTGGTCACAAACCAAAACTAAATCGCCTTCTGAAAAGACTCGAGGACGGGACTCTTTCTCATTTTGGGATTTGAATAGTTTCTTGTATGATTCTACGTTTAATGAGTCCTCTCTTCTAGTTTCATTAAGAGAATGAAGATGGAGGATTCGTTCTTCTTCTATAGAAGTGTTAGGTAAGAGTTTGATACCCAGTTTTAATGATGGAATATCACATTTAATCGGCAACATGAATTCTTCTCCATAAACCAGCTGGAAATGAGTGAAACCAACCACTATTTTAGCTAAGGTATGATAATCCCAGAGAGAAGAGAATAACATTGTATGCTAGTTAGTTTTATCCTTATTAACCGTTCGTTGTAACATGGTATTCAAAACCTTGTTGATGGCTTCTACTTGACCGTTGCATTGGGGATAATATGGTGAGGAAAAATCTTGGTGTAATCCTAACTTGGTTGTAAGTTCATCCATAAAGGAATTCCTAAAGTCTCCTGTTTTCCCTGACGATCTCTTTGGGTACACCGAACCTAGTTATCACATGAATGAATAAGAAATATGCTGCATTTTTTGTCGTGTTGTCGAATGTAAGCATTTCCTTAGCCCACTTTGTAAAGTAGTCCACTACTACTATGATGTAGTGGTGTCCATTAGATGAAGGTGGGTTGATTTTCATATAATCAATGGCCCATTTTGAAAATGGACCCACAGTTACTACAGGGTGTAACAGAGCAGGATGTGAGCGCATTTTTCTTATATAAATATGGTAAGGATTTCATTTTTAATGGAACTAATGCGATCTTTGAATATTGTGGGACAAAAGTATCCTGCACGCAATATTTTTTGGGCAATTTCCCACCCAAAAAGATGACCGCCATATGCTCTTGCATGGAAATCATTCAATACCTGCTCAACTTCCATGAGTTCTAAGATGTTTTTTATCCCAAGAATGTTTCTTTTCCTTGTAGGCTTTGAATATGTCTAATTGTTTTCAGGGAAGACAACTGCAATATTGCCTCAACCTTAAGGGGATCTACCCATATCCCATATTTGGATACAACGAAACCAAGTAATCTCCCAGAATCCACGCAAAATAAACATTTATTTCAATTCAATATAATTTTATACTATCAACATTGAAGGAAAACATCATGTAAATGTGTACAGTGTTCAGCTCGTCTCCTAGATTTGGTTGTCAAGTCATCGAGATAAACCTCAACAATTTTCTTAATATCATGAAAATCATATGACATGGCTTTTTAAAATTAGCCTCGGTGTTTTTAAGGCCAAAAGGCTTTTGCTTATATGCAAAAGTGCCCCATGGGAAAATGAAAGTCATTTTGTGTTGGTCTTCTTTTTTAATCTGAATTTGGTTGTAATTGGGCAATCCATCCATAAATGAAAAGATTTCATTACCGACACACTGTCTATAATCTGGTCAATGAAGGGTGTGGGATAAATATCTTTGGGGAAAGCCAAATTTAAATCCCTAAAGTTAGTACAGACTTGGATTGTCCCCTATTTTTTATTGACTAGAACATGATTAGATACCCATTCAATGGTACAGGGTAAATGAAGCCAACTTTCGACAAATTTTCTACGTCTTCTTTGATGGAAACATATTTCTTAGGATTCATTGGACATAATTTTTGTCATATAGGTTTGACATTTGGATAGGATTTTATGTCATGTTCGACAATGCTAGGATTGATGCCTCGCACTTCCTCATATGACCAAGTGAAATAATCATGAAACTCTTTAAATAAAGCAGTATATTATGTGATTTCTTCTGGAGAACAATTGGCACCTATATTGATATTCTCGACGATGCCGGGTTTGATGGATATGTTGATAGGAATAGTTTTTGAAATGTTTTCCAAATTTCCTTCTGAAATCACATTGTGTGTTTTGATGGGGAATTGCTACCTTTATATATCATCATCAAGGTAAAAATTATCATGTTTTACTTCTAAGGAATCCGGTTGAGAAAGAAATGATGATCTATGATGCATGTGTTCCCATGATCGTTCCGATATATTAATGACTTCCATGATAACTTCATGAAATTAAAAGGTTTGATCTAATATGTCATGATTGTTGGGAGTATTGATATCCCATACGGGTGATGTATACAGATCATATTCCTCCAATGGAGAAGGATTTTGATCTGATTCTAGTAAAGCATTTTGAATTGCTTGATTTGATATTTCTATAGTAGACAATGGTGTACTACTCCTAGTTTCATCAAGTATTTATGATTGCATTTCCTTTCCTTTATTAGTTTGAACCTGGATGTCCTCTACTGTAGTTCCATCTAATGAAGTGGAACCCATCGTCGTATTGGATTTGGTAAAAATGGTTAATGGAAAGTTAAATTCTGATGTGATAGTGAAAACTGGAGCAATTTTAGGGGTAGATATTGGTGGAGGGATTGTGAAGGCTCCCGTGAGGGAAGAATCTTTGAACATCCCAACTCCCACATCTTGAATCACTACTTTTGAATTCTCCACAAAAGGAACATTTGACTGGATACTGGTTTAGGTGTGCAGTAATCTAACTAATTGATCGTGATGATATTCTCTTGATGGGGGGAACCGAAATATCAAAGACAATATTGTTGTCATTGCATGTATCCAACTATAGCCCAATAATATATTGTAATCTATGGGTGCATCCACTACCTCAACATCAACTTGAACTTATTTTCCTCCCAATTCAATTAGGCATGTCGTAATGGGTCCGTGAGGTGGCAACGAGTGTCCATCAAATTCTTTAAGGACTTTATTGGGTGGTTTCAAAGTGGGTGACCCTAAGCCTTTCCAACATCCTAAATACATGATACAAGTGGAGGCTCCTTAGTCTATAATACTTCAAAAAAAAATTCATCCCATGTGACAACACTTTGATCTGAAAAGTGACATGTGATGGAAGCCTACTTGTTAATTGTTATAAATCAAAGGTGATTAAACCAGTATCATTCGGTTCGACTGCACCAATTGAAGACAATAGTACTTTTATTTGAGTTGGATAACTTTGTAATACCTCCAAGGCTGACTTGGCACAAGGTGCTTGAGCTAAGTCCTCCAATATACTATAATTTTGAGTTGCTCTTGCATTAGGATTATGTTTTGATTTACTTAACACCCTTTTGGGGGGTCAAGGCACTATGTCAATGGTTGGTTTATCGATAGTGATAGAGGAATTTGGTTTTGATTCCGATGAGTCTGAAACACTAGGTGGTGTGTCATAGGAATGAGCCCTTGTTTGAATATTGATCTCATGATCTAGTCCAAATATGTTGGAAATGGGTGGATGGCTCCCTTGCGAAGGGTTTGTTTGGTTACCTCCTTGAGGAAGGTTTTCTTGGTTTCCCCCTTGCAGGGGTACCGGATTTGCAACAACCATTTTTTTTTTTTTGTGGAAAAGGTTGAGTCAACATAATAGGTTGTTTTTGTCCACTGCGTTGAGACAACATTTGATGAATGCCATCCATATGATGACATAGGTGAGTAGGATAATCTCTTTGACAAATTTTGCAAGGATACTTGTTTTTCTATTTCTCCTGGTTTCCTTCTAGTGGAGTATTCATTCTAGGTGCATCTCATGTCCCAGCATTGGCATTTGGATTTATTTTTTTCTTTTTTCCTTTTTGGTCCATGGCTTGGATCGTGAGGAATTCCAAAATTTGGGTAGGATTTGCAGGTTGTTGGTTTTTCTGACCAACTGTGGGTTGAGAAGTTTGAACCTACACTTGTCCCATTTGTGGGTAAGTCGATCAATTTGGATGACTGAACCAATCACCCCATTAGAATGAGGTCCTTTCAATGGCCTTGATGGATCAGATGTGGGTCTCGCAGCAAGAGGTATTAAATCATAAAGTGTGCCTGATTGTGAATATATCAAATCCATTTGTTTGGCACTCTGAATGAGTTGCTCTTCAGTCATGGCTCGTGACATAGCTACATCTTTGGTACGAGTAGGAAATAGTGATTTTACAAACCAATATGTTGAGAATTGATTGGGATTTCTGCTTTAATAATCCTTTGGTGTCTCCTCCACTTATGTATATGATGAGAGATGTAAGTATAAGTGGATTTTACAAGCGAATTCAACAACTTAGTACCTATCTCATAGAGGATAGGTAATTGAAAATGTGTCAAAATTACCATGGATAAATATGAAAAACCTATGAATGTATTACATGGAAATTCAATGTACCATTTTGTGGAGGTTCCTGTGAGGGTCCGCTGAAACAACTTCAACGTAATACTATCATCGACTAGGGAATTGGATGAACACCATAAATGAAATGTCATCGTGTGATTTAATGGATCGTCCCCTGGTCGTCCATCGAACTTGGGTATGTCTGAAGGAAGTTTGGTTGGTATGGTTGGCCATCCATTGATATGTAGAACATAATCATTGGTCAGCTGGGATAAATCTGGTAGATTCAATGTGGCTAGAAATGGTGACCTAATAGGTGTCGTCATAGGTGTTTGATATGTGGGTGGAACTTGATAGTTCCATTGACCTGGGGTATGATTTATGTTCCATGGTGGATTTCCTCCTTGAATAGAAGGACCCAAAAAAGATTGGTTATTCCCAAGAGTTTTCCCATTCCATTGCGGGATGGAAATGAAAGGTGAATTACCTCCTCGTGGATGTGGAATCCAACAAGGTTGATAGTTTCTTGGGATTTGACCATTCCAAGGATATTGTCCTTGTAATTGAGAAGTATTCCAGTGTGTATTTCCCCCTTGTGGGGGTAGATTCCCGCAAGATTGGTTACTTCCGATACCCATACTACCCGAGTTTAAGCTAGGATTCATAGGTGGAATTCCCCTTGTCATAGTGGTCATTGGAGGTGTAGAATTAACCCTAGACATTTTGTTAGGATTAGTAGGAGGATACCCTCCCAGGACAGTTCCACTCATTTCCAGTTGATGGCTCCAATTGATATTCATGTTCCAAGTTCCATTTACTCCACTAGGAATATTACCATTCCAAGGTGTAGAGTTTCCTATAGAAGTGGAACCTATACAAGTATTAGGTTGACCAAAAGGATTCAAATTAACTCCTTGTAAATTTTGACCTTGATAAGTTGTGCCATATGGGAAAGTCATGTTTGGCAAGTTACACACTCTAGTAGGGATACCTGTATATGAAGTGGATGTACTTCCAGGATTGGAACCTGGAACTGAACCAACTAGAATTGAAGTGCTTATTGAACTTATATTATGAACATGCATAATAACCGATGGGATTATTATTGGGGTCGAATTGAAGATATTACCTCCTCCAACCACCATTTGGGGATGAACCGATTTGGTTCATGGAGCTTCTGAAGAAGCCAAAGGTTTAAGTGTCAGATTTTGCATGTTATTTGGATATGTGAAAAGAGGGTTAAGGTTATCCAATGGTTCATTTACCACAAGTATTATTGGTTTGAAAAGATGCAAAGGTGGATTAGATGGATCAACTGTATGTTTTTCTATAGTTTCAATTTCAAATGGAGCAAGATTATCAATTGTTTCTATAAATGGTTCAGGATTGGGTTGATGTTGATATTCTCTATTATTGTTAATTAAATTTAAAAATGGTTCAGTTTTGCAGTCTTCTGAGTTATTTTTTTGTATATGTCTCCATGTTTTATCGAGGCCTTCAAGTTCTGGTGACTCACTTTGACATTTGAATAGAAGCCACTTTAACGTTTGAATTATTAGAATTGAAAAATATATTCTGAAAATGTAATCAATCAATGCTAGAGGAAAACTAGACTCCAAACAAAATCAAAAGTGTCCACACCACTGAAAATGTCCCTAAGTAAGAAACAAGCAAGCTTCTTTCCAAAAAATGGAGGTTTAGTGGAAAGTTGGATTATTTTAGAGGGCCTTCCAAAATTAGTATCCCTTGAGGAAAATTAAGCCTCAAGAATTACTAAATAGTGAAGGTATGAGAAACAGTTACACTGTTCTTCAATCGTTAGGGGTGCAAGTGTTAGCTCTTGGATATTCACCCTCCCAAGGAGCCGAAAAAGCCTTGTGTATGTCTTGGGAATTGCAAGTGTCCCCCACTCACAAAATCCTGTGTGATTCCCTAGCAAAATAAAGTATGGTTACAACTTCACAATTGGCAACTGAGTAGGATAGTAATCAGTCCAAGATAACTCACATAGACTAGCTATCTCAGAAAAGTGATGTCACCCCAAGGACTTGTCACTTAACCGAGACACTATAATGTGCTCATATCCCACCAAATAAGCAATAGGGTGGTACCACCCTTACTAATTCGGATTGACCTCGTGCTTAACGCTTGTGTTAGAAGCGCTTTCCCGGCAAGCACTCTTTTCTACTAATGGATTTAACTCTCTTAAATTTATTCTAGTTTCAAATTTGTGTGGATTTGGAGTGTTAACTCACCATTTTAACCCAAATACCTAGCCTAATATTGTTGGTGATATCAAAGATAAAATCTTGGCTGTTTTATATTAAGCGTTGATTTTAAAGGTAATTCGATTAGTTTCGAGGAGTGGTGGTGAAACTGATGGTGTTGTGACTTATGCTACTGAACCAAACCAATACACAGATGCTTTTAAACCTATCTTTTCATTCGATGAACTTCTATACTATGGGAGAGTAATGGGTTCATTAATATCCTTCAGATATGCATATTGCAAACTAAAATCACTTTCAATTTTCTAGCAAGGGTTCAAGAGGTTGGCTTCAATTATCACTAATTAGAAACGAAAAATGTTTGAATATTCAATTTTTTTCTTGTTTCAAATAAGGCTCTTAAAATGATGTGTACATGTAGGAATGTGATTCAATTTTTGTTTTTCATGACCATCATTTACACTTTAGATCCACTTTATCGTTCACAGGATCGTCTGAAAGCGCAAGTGAAGAGGATACTCGTGGCTTGACAATATGCTTCAAAACTTCAAAGGATTCCTATTACACTTGAGATTCACTTTCTCGTTCACAGGACCTCCCGAAAGTGCAAGTGAAGAGGATACTTTTGGCTCAAAAATTTTCTCAAAAATAAAACAATCTATTACACTTGAGATCCACTTTCTCATTCACAGGACTGCCCGAAAGTGCAAGTGAAGATAATACTCATGGCTCGAACACAACTTATATTAAGAAGATTGACAATGACGAAAAAGATCCTCTATTGTGTTATAACAGATCTTGAGTGGTAGGTTCGTATTTTGAGAAATTATGTGAATTTGGTATTAAAATGATGGTATTAAGAGTATCTTAGTGGTGATTACAAGTTGTGTGGCAGGTCAGCAAGTCCATGTGTATTCAAAATTCATGGTCACAATATTTCATAAATTGAAACAACATCATGTTCTTTAGTTTTTCCAAAACTTTCCTTATGTTACTATGTGATAAAAATTACGAATTTAGATAAAATTTGAGACATTAAAGAGTGAAATAAATGAATTAAAGGGTAAACATTTCATAAACTTTCATGTTTGAGCATTCTTTTCAAGGAAAACTTTGAATAATACTAAAAAGGAACTACTTCTAAAAGTGATTTTTTCCTAGTTTTTTAAAGAGTTTTCCAAGCCTTCCAAAATTGATGGAAAATGTCCAAAAATGCTTCAAAAATGTTCCTAAAAGGTCATAATAGGATTTAATAATTGTTTTAGGATGTCAATTAAGTTTCTACAAAGTTGTTGGGGCTCCGACCCTAAAGGTCCTTAGTTTTGGTAACTCCACGGTTTTTGAGGAAGTGTAAGCGGAGTTACAGCATAAAATAGTCTTAGGGGTGTCGCAGGTGGGTCGAACCCCCTTTTTTGTAATTAACCCTTGGGTTAAATCCAGGGTTAGGGTTTTGGGTGCCCATGGTGTAAATCCATGGTTTTGTAGCAGTGCGCTATATAAATAGGCACTTATGTAAAGAAGGAGGGTTAGGTCTTGAATGATTATCTTATGAAGCTATTGTAATGCGAAGATAAGAGATTGTATAAGGGTTTTTGTAAGAAGGTTAAGTCCCAGCTGTGTGCGGGATGACCTCTGCAGCTGTGTGCGCAGAGGGGTTTTGTGGGTGAAAAGGAAGATCTGCAGCTGTGTGGGCAGAGGCTTGCTGCTGTGTGCGCGGCTTTGAGGACTGAAGGGATCTGTAGCTGAGTACGCAGATCAGAACTGTCGTTTTAATTGTAAAGAGTTAAATAAAGCGCATTTCTGTGGACATAACCCCTACACTGGGGGTGAACCACGTGACATCTGGTGTTGTGGTTCATTTGTGTGATTTGTTATTATATTTTATGCACTGTTAAGTAAATAACTGCTAAAGTAAGACTGTTGTTAATAACTAGCTTCGCTGTGAATTCCCAGATAATGGTTGTGCAAGTAACTGTTTATTTATCTAAATGCGCAGCTGCATAATTGATATTACAAGCATTCTGTTAAGTGATTGTTAATAGTTAAAGACTAAAGGTACAGTAAGATTCTCTCTTCTACTTGCAGAAACCTGATTCTGCGGCACCCCATAGCTGTTTCGGGTGAGACTGTAGCCTATTCACAGGCTGTTGCCGAAAGGGCCAACACTGTGGGTCTTTTGTTGGTGCGAAGTTAAAGGTGAAACCTGGGTCTACCCATTTAGCCCAACAAATTGGTTTCGTTGCCGGTTGAACTCAGTATCTGTTGAAGAGAGATCTACGCCGTACCTCGAGGGCTATGTTTTGGCGGACCTCTGTAAAAGAAATTGGTGATTGGATCGAAGCGACCTATTTCAAGTTTACAGAACAGGAAAACAAAGATCCCCGTCATAGCGCGGAACAATTTTTGCAAAGGTATGTCTTTTCTGATGTTCATGAAATTTTCTTTGGTTCTATACACATAGAGTTGCACCAGTGGTTATCCAGGTTAACAGAAAGGAGGACGAACTTCCAAGAAAATAAGTTTTCCCCCCGGACCCCCGCAAAAATTGCGATCTTGAAAAGAGTGAACAACGCGATCTCGCGAGCCGTGGATTTTTGGACTGCGCGAACTCTCGAGGCATTTGTGACGGAGTTCACCATCGACACAAGTACCTCCTTTAGCGAAGCTGAACGACAATTTTTCAAAGGACCAAGGGGTAAGTACTTGAACCTATTTAGTTTGAATATTAAAATACTATTGGCTGAAAAAGGAATCTTGCTTATCGAATCAGATTGTTAGATCTAGTATTGCTAACCTATGATTGGAAGTGACTGGGACTGCGATGAGCAAAGTGGTTTGCTGTGAAACGACAAAAGATATAAGAGAGATCTCGGCTCCTCCACTGAGTATACCCCTTTAAGCTCTAAAGCCTCTGAGTCCGACGAGGTCCCCTCTATTAGAAACCCTCCGATAAACCCGCAGCAGAGACCTATTATCCCTGAGAACCTGTCGCAGTCTGAAAGTAACCCTAGCCCGAGTATCCCTGTCGCAGGTCAGTCGTCCCCAGCTAGTTCAAACCCTTCTTCCCCCCCTATATCCCAGATGGCCCATGTTCATGATGACATCAAACTACTAGTTTTTAAAGGAACTGGGTCAGAAGATCTAGAACAGTTCTGGTTTCTGTGCGGAGCTGTGTGGACCGCGAAGAACATTACGGACATAGATGTTCGACGAGCACAGCTGATCACTTCTTTTAGAGACCGAGCCCTAAATTGGTTTATGAAGTTTGCTAGCATGCAGAATCCTGTCTTGGCTGACATTAAAGCAGCACTGATCCGAGAATTTAAGAAACCTAAATCGAAGTCGCAGTGCATCACTGAGTTAAAAGAGATTCAACAGCGGCGAGGCGAATCTGTGTGGGACTTTGATCAGAGATTCAAAGTTTTGCTTGACCAAGTTAGCTTCACGATTGGACCAGCACAACATAAGGAGTGGTTTATTGCAGCATTATTACCCCACATCAGAGCTCCACTCATGCAACAGAAGGTTGCTGACCAGCAAGAGGCCTTAGAGATTGCCATAAAGCTTGAAACTGCACCTGTCGAAGATAATTCTGGTATAGCTCAAATTCAAGTGCAGCTCATGGAGATGGCTTTAGAGCTTCACGACATGAAAAAAGGGAAGTCCACCCACGAAGAGGTATGGTGTATACGTTGTCGAACAGAAGGCCACGACAAGGACCAGTGCCCGACACTGAGAAACTATTTGAATACTAGCGCACCAAACCCGCTGAATCCTAGTGTTCTGTACTGTGAGATTTGTCGAACTACTGGCCAGCATCAACTGGAAGACTGTTATCTGTTACAGAGGTATTTTCAAGTCCCGAAGAACCCTTACTGTAAATTCTGTAAGTCTGTTGGCCACAATGAAGATGAATGTCGCAGTTTTGACCTTATGAGGGAGCGGACCTACGACACTTATAGGATATACCCAGATGCACAAGGCAATGATGGATATGGTTACCGAGGTGGGAGAGGCAGTTTTAGAGGCTGTGGTCATGGTATGCCTGGAGGAGGTCGAGGTCAATTTATTTGCTATAATTGCAATCAGGCAGGACATTTAGCTCGAGACTGTCAAAACCCAACCACGACATGCCGATACTGCAGAGCAGTTGATCATGTCATTGAGCAATGCCCACAGTTACTGGCTAAAATCCAAGAAAGAAACAGCAAACCTAGTCCGAGTTTCCAGTTGATTGTTGTCGAGCCATGACCGATCCCAGCTATTAATGTTGTTACAAGAAGTGGAGCTACGACAGAGGCGCAGTGTCAGGCAAAGCAGCCTGACGAACCTTGGGTTCGCAAGGCCGTAGAAAAAACCCCAGCATTTGATGTTCGATGAGAAAAAGAAACTTTCTTGGAGGCCAGACAAGACTTTGTTGATTCATATTTACCAGCACCAAACAAGCAGCATCAGCAGCTGCAATCCCAGGAAGACTCACAAGGCCAAGTAAGTACTCTGTCATCGTTTTTACAGAGTTGCATCAAATTGTTAAGAAATCAGAATGCCTTAAATGAATTACAAAAAGTTATACAGTCTTGTGAACCTCATCAAAGTCCTGATAGTGAAAGAGATGTTAGTAGAATTAGAAGAACTGGAAGAGAGATGAGACTACATGCTCAGGTAGGAGAGTATGACATGAAGGATATTATTTTAGATCTGGGTTCTGAAGTCAATATTTTAACTAAGCAAACATGGGTACAAATGGGAAAACCTACCCTTGATTGGTCACCTATATAGTTGAGACTAGCCAATCAGCAGAGGATTGTACCCTTAGGAAGATTTCCTCGGGTACCAGTAGATATAGATGGAGTCAGTACTGTAGCAGATTTTGAATTTATTGAGATCATTGATGACAGTAACCCCTATCCAGCTTTGCTAGGAATTGAGTGGGCAATAGATAGTGATGCAGTTATCAATCTTAAAAAGAGACAAATGAATTTTGAAGGGAATGGATTAAGAGCTATACTACCATTGGATCCTTCTCAAGGAGAAAGATATACGGAGCCCGTCAGAGAGGAAGATCAGGATATTCTGGACCACATCTATAATATCACAGCTAAAGAAGAAGATTATGTCAAGCCTAATGTTGAAGGTGTAATGTATTGGCAATGTGATAGCTCCTGCATGTCTGACTCAGATGATGGTCTAGAGAGTTGGCAGAATCGACTATACGAGCTACATGGCCATCGGTGCACACGAATTACCAAATCTCTTAGATGCCTTAGTGCACAGGTCAGAGACTTGCCTACATATGATGGGTTGACAAATTCAGGAAAATTCATTGCGCAGTTTTCAAAACAAGTGCCAGAATCACAGAGAATACAGATTCTGGAAGCAGCATTAAGAGCTACAGCAGCGAGATGGTGGAAAGGCCACAGGAAGTATATTCACAGTTGGGAAGCTTGCCAGAAATTTCTATGCCTCCGATTCCTAGACCAATCTCAAGGGGTCTGAAGTAAGTTCAATGGGTAGAACAGTCCTCAGGAACATTTGAAGCAATGTTATGCAGCATGGGAACAGGTACCTCACGAGGAATGAGTGCATAAGTTTGTGTACACGTTGGAACCTATAGCAAAAAAATGGTATATGGAGGTCGAGCTTCAACATGGTACTGTAAGTTGGGATGATCTTATTGATAGTTTTATACTTACATTTTTTGTTAACAAAGTTTGTCCTACTTTAGATGCAGCTGTTAGATTGATCCATACTAAGATATTTGATGACCAAGAAATAGGGGAATACCAAACCTATTGGGTAGCACAAGAAGCTAATGCAGTTGAATGTTACAACCTTGCAATTGACGAGAATGACGATCTGCGTAACATCAATATTTCAGAGTTAGAAGGAAACTACGAAGTACATGGACCAGTGGTCAAAGCACCTGAAGTGACTCAGCCTCTGAAGACACAGACCGTAAACATTGGGTCAGAAGAAAACCCCAAGTATGCTACAATTGGAGATTATTGGGATGATGAAATGGTAAGCAAAGTAACCCAACTTCTCCATGAGTATCAAGACCTATTTTCGACGAAGTTTTTTGAGATGAAGGGTATCCTTGGTGATATAGGATTCATAAAGATCCCATTGAAACCTGATGTGAAGCCTGTGAAACAGCGCCCGTATAGGATGAACCCCAAATATAAGGAAAAAGTTAGAATGGAGTTAGATAAGATGCTTGTTGCAGGAATTATTGAGCCTGTTGAAGAGTCCGAATGGGTTAGTCCGATGGTAGTCCAAGACAAGAAGACTAAGGGTGAAATCCGAATCTATGTTGATTTAAGGAAGCTGAACGATGCTTGCCTACATGACCCCTTTCCTACTCCTTTTACAAATGAAGTTCTTGATAATGTTGGAGGTCAAGAAGTATACTCTTTTACTGATGGATTTTCAGGGTACCATCAGATCAGAATTGCTCCAGAAGATTGACATAAGACAACATTTGCTACAGAGATGGGATCCTTTCAGTACACAGTTATGCCTTTTGGATTAAAGAATGCACCTGCCATGTTTTCTCGAGTCGTAATTTTTACATTTAAAGACTTTATACATAAATTCTTAGAAGTGTATTTTGATGACTGGACTATTTTTGGGTTACTAAAAGATCACATAACTAGTTTAAGACTTATGCTGGACAAGTGTAGACAGCATTAGATTTCCTTGAACTTAAAAAAGTGCATCTTCTGTGCACCCTTTGGAATCCTGTTGGGTCATATTTTTTGTAAGCAAGGATTGATGGTGGATCCGGTGAAGATAGAAATTAGCGTGAACTTGCCACCTCCGAAGTCAGTCAAGCAACTGTGCACTACACTTGGTCACACTAGGTACTACCGGAAGTTTATTAAAGGTTACGCCCAGATCACAGCCCTGATGGAGAAACAGTTGAAGAAAGAGAGTAAATTTGAATGGACACTTGAGTGTCAAGAAAGCTTGGACATCCTAAAAGAAAAGATGGCAACTGCCCCTATCCTAGTGTTTCCTTATTGGAATAAAGAGTTTCATGTGCATGTCGATGCTTCCTTGATTGCTTTGGGCATAGTACTGGCTCAGACAGGAGAAGGTAACATTGACCACCCTATTGCCTTTGCAAGTCGCAAATTATCCACAGCAGAAAGAAACTATACTACGACAGAAAGGGAAGGTTTAGCTATGGTATATGCTTTGCAAAAGTTCCGACATTATGTGTTAGGTTCTCACTTTAAAATGTTCACTGACCACTCTGCTTTGAAATACTTGGTTAAAAGCCTGTCTTGGGAGGAAGAATATGTCGATGGCTAATATTGTTCCAGGAATATGACTTTTGAGATTATAGTTAAGCCGGGAAGACTTAACTTGGGACCTGACCATCTATCGAGGCTCGAATCAGGGGAAGAGCCTACTAGCTTAGACAAAGGTCTTCCTGATGCTCAGTTATTCGCTATCCAGATCGTCGATGACTACTTTCAGGACATTGTTCAGTATTTGGCTAAAGGGTTTGCACCCCTGGAGATGACAACCCAACAAAAGAAGCAGTTGGTGGTTTGGGCTGCTGATTTTACACTGATAGCAGGACAACTATACAATATGGGACCAGATGAAATCCTGCGTAGATGTGTCTTGGAGCATGAGAAACCCTTGATTTTGGCTGAGGCACATTCTGGCGCAGCAGGAGGACATTATGCAGGGAAAGCTACATCACAGAAGATTCTGGCAGCAGGGTTATGGTGGCCTACACTTCATAAGGATGCCAGGGAGTACTGCCATAGCTGCGACATCTATCAGAGGACAAGCAAACCATCCAGGAGGGATGAGATGCCCCTCGTTCCACAGGTAACCCTACAGGCCTTTGATAAGTGGGCTATTGATTTTGTCGGACCTATAAATCCCTTTGCAAAGAAATCGGGCACAAGGTATATTATTACAGCAACTGAATACCTTACTCATTGGGCTGAAGCTCAACCAGTCAAAGATTGTAGTGCTACTACAGCTGCTAAGTTCATCTTTGACAATAATTTAACAAGGTTTGGATGTCCTAGAATTCTTATGAGTGACCAAGGGTCACACTTTTTGAATAAAGCTATTGAAGCATTGACCGAAGAATTTCAGGTATATCACCAGAAGAGTACTGCGTACCATCCTCAAGAAAATGGAACTGTGGAAGCCTTTAATAAGATTCTTGAGCAGGCTCTGACCAAGGTTTGCAATATTAATAGAAATGATTGGGATCTCAGAATCCCGGCAGTGTTATGGGCTTATGTAACCACTTGCAAGAAATTGACAGGTCACACACCTTTTCGGCTGGTTTACGGGCAAGAAGCAGTAATGCCAATGGAGTATATTGTTCCCAGTCTCAGAATAGTTTCTTTCATAGAAATGGATGACCCAGGTATGTTGAATAAAAGGCTAGCCCAGATAACATAACTAGAAGAAGACAGATTCATTGCAGGGTTCCAGCAGCAAGTGCAAAAGGCTAGAGAAAAAGCATGGCATGACAGGCATATTAAAAAGAAGCAATTCCAGATAGGTGACCTTGTGCTCTTATACGACAGCAAATTCATGAAATTACCAGGTAAGTTCAAGACACATTGGAAAGGACCATACATAGTACAGAAAGTTACTGATGGTGGCGCAGTGCAGCTAGCTAAGTTGAATGGAGAAATTTTACCCTCAATGATAAATGGCAGTCATCTGAAGAAGTATAGGGACAGGCCGAGACCCCCTAATCCGCCGCAGCTCTAAGAAGGACAGTCTGAATCCCACGAACAGTTGAAATGGGGGTACCGCATGGGGTAGTAATGAGTAAGGGTTATTATGGTGTCGAAGTTGTGGGTAGTTGTTATGCCGAAGGTCCAAGGTGCGTTGTAGCTTAAAATGCGATGGATGGGACAAAATAAACTCAACGGCGCCGGCACGAGCACTGCTCTCCATACCTGTAATAATGAGATTTCAGGGGAAATTCTGGCGCTGTGTGGACAAGATTTCTGGCATTCCGTCAGATTTGGTGTCATTAATGCACCATGATGACAGATTCTGTTACAGGATTCTATAAAACACCACATCGGCCTGCGACTCTCACATTAAGCATTTCTTTGAGTTGCTCAGTTGGAACCATGTCAAACAATTGTGAAGTCCAGGAGTTAGTACGAGAGTTCAAAGAGAGAGGGTTGCAGAACCTTCTGAGTAATTCGTCAGTACAGTCCTATCTGAACAAGGTACAAAGGAAGGTAGAAGTTTGCTCTAATTTGGATGAAGGCAGGCAGAAGTTTGCTCTAACATGGAGCAACGAAAGGCATAAGGCCTCATAATATGACTCTGGAGGATCCCGCCATGTCTCTGCTTGGTTTGACAGAGCCAAGGTGGTTGTTTGTCTTATGCAGCTTGACACACAATTTTTGGGACCCTTAGTTGTGGATGGTCAAGTGCTCGACAAACAGAGTAACAAGTGGGGTTGCAGATGGATCCGGAAGACCTTCTTCAGCATAAAAAGTATGAAGGAAGGAAGCGAGCAGTGGACTGCAGTAGGGAGGGCACCAGTAAGCAGTGCACGAGGTTTCACCAACCGCCAAAACAGCAGCAGAGTGCCCCGGGATGGGTCACAAGTGAGTCTTAGGGGCCTGTTGGGGCTCCGACCCTAAAGGTCCTTAGTTTTGGTAACTCTGCAGTTTTTGAGGAAGTGTAAGCGGAGTTACAGCCTAAAATAGTCTTAGGGGTGTCGCGGGTGGGTCGAACCCCCTTTTTTGTAATTAACCCTTGGGTTAAATCCAGGGTTAGGGTTTTGGGCGCCCATGGTGTAAATCCAGGGTTTTGTAGTAGTGCGCTATATAAATAGGCACTTATGTAAAGAAGGAGGGTTAGGTCTTGAATGGTTATCTTATGAAGCTATTGTAATGCGAAGATAAGAGATTGTATAAGGGTTTTTGTAAGAAGTTTAAGTCCCAGCTGTGTGCGGGACGAACTCTGCAGCTGTGTGCACAGAGGGGTTTTGTGGGTGAAAAGGAAGATCTGCAGCTGTGTGAGCAGAGGCTTGCTGCCGTGTACACAGCTTTGAGGACTGAAGGGATCTATAGCTGAGTGCGCAGATCAGAACTGTCATTTTAGTTGTAAAGAGTTAAATAAAGCGCAATTCTGTGGGCGTAACCCCTACACTGGGGGTGAACCACGTGACATCTGGTGTTGTGGTTCATTTGTGTGATTTTTTATTATATTTTATGCACTGTTAAGTAAATAATTGCTAAAGTAAGACTGTTGTTAATAACTAGCTTCGCTGTGAATTCCCAGATAAGGGTTGTGCAAGTAACTGTTTATTTATCTAAACGTGAAGCTGCATAATTTATATCACAAGCATTATGTTAAGTGATTGTTAATAGTTAAAGACTAAAGGTACAATAAGATTCTCTCTTCTGCTTGCAAAAACCTGATTCTGCGGCACCCCATAGCTGTTTCGGGTGAGACTGTAGCTTGTTCGCAGGCTGCTGCCGAAAGGGCCAACACTGTGAGTCTTTTTTTGGTCTGAATTTAAAGGTGAAACCCGAGTCTACCCATTTATCCCAACAAAAGTCTCAAAAGAACTCAATTAAAAAACCAAAAATCAGTGATCTCCAAAAATTTCAAACTCAAGCTCAAATGCACACCAAACTTGAAAATCCTTAAAAAATATCTAAATATTGATAAAATGGAAGGAAATTCTATCTAAAACCTCTGTTATAAGATTCCTAATACATCTATAGCAGCAAAAATCAACCAAAATGACCCAAAAATTGCAGATCTGACCCTCTATAAATCAAGAACCATGACTTTTCAAATTCCAACCATATGCACATAATACTTCAAAATTATTCAAATACATCCCTTATATTTGACCAAAATGGATGAAATTAGACTATAAAATCAATTAGATTATTTTCTAATCTTTCCAAAGAAAAAAACAACACTCAAAATGGACAAGAATTGAAGATTTTATGCCCAAAATACTAGATTCCTATTGGGTCTCTATTCCATTCGCGACTGTCACTATTATGTACCTCTGTGTTCTTTCAATGCATTAGTGAATATCACTAGAATGTACCCAAAAATTATTCATGCATTCACAACTGTTACTAGCCTGTTCCTACAAGTCTGTAAGGAATTCACGGTTGTGTATAGCACGTACCCGCAAAGTCCCGATAAACCCAAGATCCCGTCCAAATATTTAAAGATTTTGCTAGGCAAAGGCCAAATTTGTATGGTTTTAGACTCTAGAACTGAACTAAAGCCTTCTAAGAACAAGATAAATCATGCATAAAAATATTTGAAACAAAAAAATCCCCCAAAAAAGGGGAAATTCTCAAGAAAACGTATTTCAAGAGAAGATCCCCTTAGCTCCCCAGTATGGTCGCCATTCTATTATTAGATTTCTCTATAGGGATGTGTCTACATCATAATATAACATTCACTATAGGGAGGTGAATCCTGATCGACAGAATATATGCAATAATTGAAAGCTTCTTAATATTTCTTAGTCATTTCAAAGAGGAGAGAGGGGAGGAAGAAAGGAGATTACCTCTTGAAGCGTTTTGTTTGTGGAAGATGCTTCTACTTGAGCATCCATGGCCTTTAGGCCTCCATTCACAGCAATATTTCTAGTTCCTTACCTATATCCTTTGGAAAACTTCAAAAACTTGAAATCTATCTACCAAACATTTAGAAAAACAAATGAAAATACGTAAATTCATTCACAACATTTGGAGAAACTTGAGTTGCATCATATTAAAAACAAGAGGAAAGAGATTACAACCTAATAATAGGTGAATCCCTTTCTCCTTTGCTATAAACCATCCTTCTCCACAAAATCTAATGATCACCAAAACTCTTGATATGAAAAATATTATATCTAGCCTCCAAATACTACGCCATGCCTTTGCTTTTCTTACTTGTCCTCCTTCCTTCACCTCATATTCCTTTCTTATATAGAAATAGGATTTGAGTCCTCAATCACTAACCATGAATGTAGGTTTAATATTTTTGGATTTTTTTTTATTCTTTCCTTAATAAACCTCACTTTCCTTAGTTTTTAGGCATTTTACTTGAATTTCCAGGTTTTTAGGATAATTAATACATATGCCATGTATTATTTCCACTCCAAGAGTTGTGGTAACTAGGTTTTGATCCTTAAGTAGTCTTGGTATTGAATTATTTTAGAGAAACCTTTGTCTTCATATCCTTCTTCCTTTGCGGAAGTAGTGGTCCGATGAGAGATCAAATCTCTCAATTTGTTCCAAATTCTGGTCTTCATGTTGTGGGAGAAAATAATATATGTTTTCAGACCATCATCTTTGAGGGTGCTAATTTTATTGTTAACATTCTCTCTCCATAGTCCATGGATTCTCTACCTTCCTACTTGATCACATGCTCATCTCCTCACAGAACTAGTAGATATGGAGACTTTTGCATTCACCTAGACAATTGCTCCTAACACTTGGACCTGAGTTTACCTCACATGGTTTGATGTTCAAGGCTTCAATATATCAATTTCATGGTATTTCCTCACATGGTTTGAATTCTCAAGTACTTTTTCTCTCTCATTAGTTGATCTCAGTTTCTCTACATGGGTCCAAATTTCATCTTGCAGCCGTCTTTGTTCTTGATTCAGTTGAGCATATTCTTCTTCTTACAAAGAGGAAAATTCCTCCAGACATAATCATTTAGTTTGGAGAGGTTCACATGCACGGTACCAGGATGCTGATGCACATAAGAACTAAGAGTTGGAGATTGCAACAAAATTTCATGTTCTTGCTTATTTTGAGGGGGGGGTTCCCATGAGGTTTTCCCCATTTTCCTTAGTTTATTAAGCAGTTTTATTTTTCATTAGATTGTATTGGTGACCTTTGGCCTAGTTTCTAGGGCCTAAATTTGTCCAAGTTAGGATTACGGGGGGGGGGGAGTGTTAGGATTATTATAATATTCCCTTGTCCCTTTATAGTCTATTGATCATTTTTTCTAGAAAAGGGAGACATGTTTACTATACTTGAGTATGGGGAAAACATAAAGAGGTTAACTGACACTTACTGCATGTTCATGCATGAGTTTAAGTTCCTCTGAGACCATTCCCTACATTTTAGGAGCCACTATGAGTTCCACTAGCAGGCTCCATTAGTTGGTTGTGGTAGGTAACCATATATGCTAAGTTTATCTTAAGTTAGATCACTTTAAGTCATTCTAGTGCCAGTTATGCATGGTTGCATAGGGAAGTAGTGCATTTTTCCACCTATCTTGTCAGTTTAACTAGTTTAACTTATTGTCGAACTAATTTAGTTATCCATAGTTAGACTAGTGTCTCCCATGCAATGATTTAGACACTCCTAGTTAGCCAGTTAGTCAAGATTGAGTTGGTAGATTTGAATATTATCCACATGATTCGAATTCTCCTTATTGTAACATTGTTGTATACTACTGGAATTAATGAATATTAATGTTGTAAGTTACTGATAAATTCTTAATAGGAAAAAGGGAAAGACTCATCCTTGTTATCTCCCCCCCCCACATGCGTAAATTGGACACCATCTCACAGATAGGTCTAAAATACTCAACATTTGATAATAATAACTTTGTATTAGGTGGGGGTGGCATAAGATAAAAAAATAGTGTCGAATTCATAAATTGCATGTCCCAAGGAAGTCTCCCAAAACGGAGCAATTGGACCAAATTCTGATGCCACAGGGCCATTTGATTGTTGGGCTAACACCCAATATTGTGCTCCAGAAAGGCCTTCTACAGGGATATGAAAGGTTGAATCATGTGAAGGAGTTAATTTTTCTAGTATTGGGGTATAGGTAGACAGATTCTCCAAAGAATAATATTCTTCTCCTTATTCAACAATCAAAACACATTCCATAGAAGGATTAGTTGTGATAGGTTGGTCCATGGTCACCCCTTGTATTTCTTCCATGGTAGGAGGAAATTCAGGTGGAAAATTATGCAATCTATGAGATCTACTCATAGGTGGATTATACAGAATGATGGCTAAACGCTCTTACTCTAAAAGTATTCTATTAAAAAATGTCACACACAAACAATTCTCTTCTACTTGTACTGGAGTGACAAGTAGCTTCCTCTTCTACTAATATTTTATGTATCCATCTAGGGTCAATGGATACCAAGATCCTCTATATTGAACCTTTTCAAAAGTTCTTCTCGCACCCATCTGTGAGCTTGTCATCCTCTATAGGCTTTCATTTTCAACCTTGTAGCTAAGGTTAGTATCTTCATCACTCTAGGTGATCTTCAATCTCCTAATGTATGTGTTATCCCATGGGTTCCTCCTGAGCTTGTACAAGGCCTTCTTTAATTTGCACACATGAGTCTACCTATCATGTGTCTCAACTCCTAGTGTCTACAAATGTATCTTCGTAGTCTATGCCTTCTTTCTATGAGAATCCTTGTGCTACAAATCTTTCCTTGTATCCCACGATGTTTCCATCTACTGCATGCTGGATCTTATAGATCCATATGGAAGATACTATGGACTTCCCTTCAGGTCTCAATACCACATCTTATACATCATTCTTCTTGAATTGGTGCACTCATTCCCTTTCTTCCTGGCTATTTCTTCATAGCTGGAAGGTTTTGCATCAATGATGCCACTCAATAGTGTCACATAATTTCATTATGACTGAGACCTCTTCTTTCTTTGAAAGTATCATCATATTATTCTTCATCTTGGATTATTAGAGTGAATCTTGAACTGCCATCACTTGTTCTTTGGAACAAGTCTCATCCTTATTTTCTTCTAAGCGATTGTACGCTATCTTTCTTACAAGTCAAATGCACCAGTTGTATGGTTAGAAACATTTCATAAGACATATTCATAATGGAAAATTCTTTATGCATACATATATAATCATGCAACTATTTTAGCCAATACAACATTCATCCATATCTTACAGAAACTTTCTAGATGCCTTCCATCTCTACCATGACATCATTGAGATTGTGCACTAATCCAATATGTCAACAAAGAGGTTTCATTCTAGAGAAGTAGCAATGGAGAGTTGTATAACACCATGTGCTACTTACCCATCACATGCATATTAGTAGTATATCGTCATTAATGCAAATATTATATCATGCATAGCTCCTTAACTGAATATAAACAAATGCATAACCAAATAATATCATGAAATGACAATTAAATACTTATCTTTATTTGCTTTGTGGGTAGACTCCTTCTTAAGCCTTCTGCTTCATCATCTTCTTCATTCATGAAATCACCATTTCTTATCCAAATGCTAAGATGGATAAGAGGTTCTTCAACAATTGAGTCCTTCGTATTCCTTATTGCTTGAGGGATCTTCTTTGGATCGTGAGAGATAGATCTTTAGTTTCTCCCGTCTTCTTTTTTCTTATTATGATTTGAGCTACTTCTTGTGTGCACTCTTCCCAAAGTCTGCTGAAGGTAATCACTTCCTTCTTGCACACATTCCTCGAATGAATGAATCCCATGATCTTGGGAGGCCATTCAAGGTGGTTGTAACAATATCTTATTCTTCTTCGATTGCTTTTTCATTGCATCAAATGCTTCCTTTTGGTGTCTTCAAGGATGACACATAAGGGATAAGATGATCTTTAATAGAATCTGCAATGATTCTCTTAGCTTTATCCATATCCTCATCTCCCTCTTGCTCCTAGACCTTTCTTACTGAAATACTAATCCAAGTAAATTTCATCAAGAGTCATAGAGGTCTTATACTTCCATACTTGGAATTTGTTAGCTTCACCAATGTGACATCCCTGACCCTCCAACCGACAAAGAGGATGCTACTATACGTCAAATCATCCGAGTGTCTAGCCCCATTAACATGAACATGCATACATATAGTGCTGAAGCATGATACTTTAAATCATAAAACATATTACGAAGCATAATCATTCATTATACACAACGGAAGCAAAACATATCAATCAACACTTCATGCATATACAGCTCAGCATTTAACATGTATATTATCATTCATCAAAGGTAAATATGATTGCAGACACAAGTTAGGCAAGAATACTTATCTTATAAAGAGCTTGTTCTGCGACCAACTACGTCGCTGCAACGTTCCACCCAACCATAGGCCCGCGTGCTCCTTAATCTCTGAACAACGCTGCCACCCCAGAGTCGGGCATGATTCCCCAAGGAATAAGGAACTAACAGGCTTACACGTAGCCAAGGATAACAACACCACTAGGGTACACAGTTCAGCCAAGCCAACACAGTTGGGTTTATCAAGCGAACATCAGATCAGCCAAGCCAACAAAGTTGGGTTTATCAAGCCATCCAGGAGCTGGGAAAGGATAATGCTAAGCTGGTGAGCTCATTTGAGAGCTACAAACATCGACACCAAAACCAGCCTGGATTCTAGAACACCCACACACACCCAACACAAGGAAATCAGCCCTTTCTCTGCAACATAGTCCCTCAGACCCTGATCTCCCTTCCAGTACTATTCAGGGGTTGTGGAGAAGAAAGATAGCTCAGTAGCTCTGTCTGTGTGGTTCTCAATCCACCAGGTTTATCAAGCACCTTAGGCCCTCATTCACCACTCCAATGTAGTCCAAGGACAAAACCACTGCATGCAAGCAGTCAAACAGCTATTCAATCTTTTACAGGGGAGAAACATAGTCGAATAGAACGTAGGTACTCATAGCAATCCTCAACCAATACCACCATAAAAAGGGAAAATACCACCAAGAAAATCATGGTCAAACAGCAGCCCAATACAACTATGAACCCATAGCACACAAATCCCACTGCAATCGCTGGGAAAGCTCACACAGACCGGGAATGGAAAATAACAGATTTCCAATCTCTGCATGAGAGACAAAATGCAACCCCTAGAACTATGGACACAATTACAGCCACAATTTCAACGATGGAAATAACAAGACAATACGTTGTTTGATGAACATGGAAAAATACACAAAACTCTGCGTGAATCCCAATAAAGAATCAATCTGCAGCCATCAAATCCGTGAGGCAGAAAGGGAACCGAACCCCCTACAATGGAATGTGGAACCTTTTATCTTAGCTCGCCTGAGAGGAGACGAACAGACTTGCGATCTAGTGAGTGTACAGACCAACAGATGCGTCATGGGGAGAGTGTGAGTGGGCGTGGGCATGGTGGTGGCTTTCCTACCAGCCCATTGTCACTCCAACTAACAATGGAATAATTAAGGGTGGTGGTGACACATGGCTTTCCCCCATGACTCAATGCCCAACATTCCCCTTTCCTTATCCTTCAGAATCATGCCCCTTCTCATTTTAGTTTCCATGAACATAGCTGGTTGAATTATTTAATTAAAATGCTTGTTTACATGATGCCACAATTAAATATATGTCGTATGTCCTGATATCCATCGGTGACCATTCCCAAAACAGAAACAAAACATAACCAAATCGATGGTGGGGCCTTGGCCTTTAGCTCCTCACCAAGATTATTTACAATGTACGTATCATGTATTTTTAATGTAAGCAGGGTTAAAACTAGGGTATTACATTCTCCTCCCCCTTAAATAGCACTGTCCTTAGTGCTTTACAAAATTGAAAAAAATGCTACACTGGAACCACCTCAGTGTTCTGCATAATTGAACAAAAATGGATGTGCCAATCGCATGGCATCCTCCAGCTCCCACGTAACTTCTTCAGGTCCATAATGCTCCCATTGCACCTTTACCTGCCCTATGGCTTGGTTCCGGAGCATTGTGACTTTCCTGTTGAGGATGCGCATTGGCTCGATTTGGAACTCTCCCTCGGGTTCCACCTGATTCACATCCCAATTTATCACATGGTTAGGATCATGTACATATTTTTTAAGCAAAGAAACATGAAAAACATTATGAGCTCTAGTACTAGCAGGCAATGCAAGTCTATATGCAACAGGACCTATTCTTTCAAGCACTTCAAACGGCCCACAATATCTAGGTGACAACTTGCCACAACTTCTAAGCTTCAAGGAACTTTTCTTTTCCTTCACTCCGAGGTAAACATGATCCCCAACACTAAACTCTCTGTTCACCCTATGCTTATCTGCATAGTTTTTCTATCTATCCTGTGCTGCTTTCAGATTCTGCCTGATCTTTACAACCTCTTGCTCCATTTCCTTAAGCAATTCTGGTCCAAGCACAACTCTGTTCACTGGGTTGTCCCAATTCACTGGTGTCCTGCACCTTCTGCCATACAAAGCTTCATACGGACTCATCCCCAAGGATGCCTGATGTCCATTGTTGTAAGCAAACTCTACCAAGTGTAAGTAATCTTCCCACTTGGTTGGTTTTTCCATCACATACATGCGAAGCATATCTTCAAGCACCTGGTTAACTCTTTCTGTCTGCCCATCTGTCTGAGGATGGTATGCAGTGCTAAAGTTTAACTTTGTACCCAAATATGCAAACAACCCCTTCCAAAAATTGGAAGTGAACTTGACATCTCTGTCACAAACTATTGCCTTTGGCAATCTATGCAATTTGAAAATCTCCTTCATGAAAATATTTGCAATGTCATTAGTCCTATGCGTAGACTTCACTGGTATAAAATGTGTTGCCTTTGTCAACTTGTCTACTACAACCATGATGGAATCATGTTGTCTCCAAGTCATCGGCAATCCTGTAATAAAATCCATGGAAATAACTTCCCATTTCCATTTCAGAACTGGCAAAGGCTGCAACAAACCTGCTGGATGTTGATGCTCAACCTTCACCTATTGACATTTCATGCACCTTGAAATGTATTCAGCCATGTCCTTTTTCATACCTATCCAAAAGTACTGCCTTCTAGCTGTAGCAATTGTCTTCTGATATCCTAGGTGCCCAGAATACAGAGCTTGATGGATTTCATCCATAACAATTCTCCTCAAATATGCTACTTTCGGAATATAAATTTTTCCTTTAAAAGTGAGAAGTCCATTTTCTTCCAATTTATATCCCTCATACCTCTTCTCAAGACTTTGCTGCTGCAATTTGTCTTTTACCTACTCATACAATTCATCTTCAGCAACATGATTAACAATCTGCTGCCTCAATTCTGATTGGCAAATACTACGAGATGCCACATGCATTTCCTGTACCTTCCTGCTAAGTGCATAAGCTACCTTGTTCTCTTTTCCTTTTATGTGCTTGATTTCAAAATCGAACTCACATAGAAATTCCAGCCATCTCGCTTTCCTAGCATTCAGAGTAGGCTGATCAAACAAATACTTTAGGCCACAGTGAACTATCCTGAGTTCAAATCTTCTACCCATCAAGTAATGTCTCCACATATTGAGAGCATGTACTATGGCTGCAAGCTCTAGATCATGAGTGGCATAGTTCTTCTCATGCTCCTTCAACTTTCTCGACTCATAACATATCACGTGGTTGTTCTGAATAAGGACTCATCCAAGCCCTTGTCCACATGCATCGGTACATACCACAAAATCTTTCTCTGGGTCTGCAACCTTCAATATTGGTGCACTGGTGAGAAGATTCTTCAACCATCGGAAGATTTCTTCACACTTTGAAGTCCATTCGAACTTCATCCCCTTCTTTTGTAAAGAAGTGATGGCATGTGCAACCTTGGAAAATCCTTCGATGAATCTCCTGTAGTATCCTGGAAGTCCCGTAAAAGATCTTACATCTGTCACATTTCTTGGAGTAGGCCAATTCATAATGGCTTCAATCTTTTCAGGGTCTACTGATATACCCTCTTTTGAGATAATGTGACCCAAATACTGAATTCTATCCCTGTAGAAGTCACACTTACTCAACTTTGCATACAGCAGATGTTCCCTGAGCACTTGCAATGTCAGTCTCAAATGCTCTTCGTGCTCTTCCTCATTCTTATAATAAAAAAGAATGTCATCAAGAAAAACAAGAATAAGCTTGTCCAAATACTTACTGAAGACACTGTTCATAAGGCACATAAATGTGGCTGGTGCATTTGTGAGACCAAATGGTACCACTACGAACTCATAATGTCCATACATTGTCCTGAAGGCTATCTTATGAATGTCTTCATCCTTGATTCTTACCTGATGGTAACCAGACCTCAAGTCAATCTTGGAAAATTCCTTTGCTCCTCTCATTTGGTCAAAGATGTCATCAAACCTAGGCAAAGGATATTTATTCTTCACAGTAACCTTGTTTAACTGTCTGTAATCAATACATAACCTAAGTGTACCATCTTTCTTCTTTACAAACAAAACTGGTACTCCCCAAGGAGACACACTTGGTCGAATATACTTCTTTTCCAACAACTCTTGCAGTTGCATATTCAACTCTAGCATCTCCGGTGTACTCATCTTGTATGGTGTCTTAGACACTGGTGCTGCTCCTAGCACAAGTTCAATGGTGAAATAAATGTCCCTCTTTGGAGGAAGCCCTGGAATCTCATCAGGGAATACATCCTTGAATTCCTATAACACCTAATAGTCCTCCAACCTAGGAGTTTCATCTCCTGTTGGTTCCAGAATATGAGCTGCATATAGCTGGCAGACTTTCCTACAGAACTTCTTCAATTGCATCGTTGAAACCTGCCTTACTGAAATTACCTTTGGAATACCCTTCACAACTACTGGGTTTTCTTCTTCATCTATGCATTCAAAAGTATTGTTATAGCAGTCAAGCTTCACTCTGTGAGCTTCTAACCAATCCATTCCAATGAGAACATCATAGGAACCAAGAGGTAGAACATTCAGATCTACACAAGTGTTCAATCCATTCATGACCAATGGGCATTTCTCTACCATGTCACTGGCTTTTCTCTTAGTCCCAGTGGCTAGCTGAACTAACCAACATTTTCTATGCTTTACCTTCTTAAAAACACAACTCTCCACTACCCTAGGAGTGATATAGCTATGAGTAGAACTAGGGTCAATCAAAATAGAAATAGATTGTTCAACAATCTTACCTGCAACTTCAACCACAATTGACTGATGATATTCCCGGAGGTCCTCCAATGCTGCATAAATTCTAGGGACTGCCCTTGCTACTTGACCCACTATTTCTACTCCCTGAATGTTATAAGTTGGCCTTGCACTTTCATTCTCAAGGGGACAATATCTATGCAAGTGAGGTCCTTCACATTTCCAACATTTGAGTGGACCTTTATTCTGTTGTGGCTCTTTAGGCTTTCCACCTGTCACTCCAACGGGATTATTCATAGCTTGGGATGGTTTCTTCTGCTGCTTCCTGAATCTAGAAGGTTTGAAACCTTTCTTTCTTTGGTCAAAATTTTCATTCTTCTTGTCCTTCCATGCCTTATGGTAATTAGGTTTACCTTTGCTTTGCTCATAGCAATATTTATCCTTTCTTATTTCTTCTTCAAGAGTTCTCGGCTCATAGAACTCAATTCTATCTTTGTAGGCTTGAGGCAATCCACTTAGAAACCGCTGTATTTTTACTTTTTCATCTCTGATGTACCGGACATACCTCAAAAATTCCAAGAATTTACTTGCATATTCATCCATGGTTTGCTATCCCAATCTCAGCTCATGGAACTCCTTGATCTTGTCATCATAATACCTGTCAGAAAGGTATTTCTACCTGAAATACTTCTTGAACTGTTTCCACTTCAGTTTCCTTTCACTTATCTTCTTTACCTACTTAAAGTGTTCCCACCAAATGGATGCCCTTCCATTCAGATTGAATATGGTGACTCGTGCCTTCATGTTTCCTGAATAATCATGCACCTAAAAGTACTTCTTGATCCGAATAAGCCAAGCTTCAGCTTCTTGTCCCGTATTTATCTCACCATCAAATGTAGGAGGTTTAGCTTTCCTAAATTCATCTCGAGAGTGATCCCTATGGTGCCTTCTTCTTTTCCTTTTATGAGAAGATGAACCTGTATCTCCACTAGAAATCCTTCTTCTTCTCCTAGTGTTGCTCTTACTCCCTTCTGGTCTTGATGTACCTCGTCTTAAATCTATCTTTTTCTGTAAATCTGTCAAACTCTACAATATGGCAGCATTCAACCGATGCTACCCTTCCTATGATTTAACCAAGCTTCTCATGGTGGCTGCAACCTCGGACGATGTCCCCTGGAATCTCCTTCCATTAGACTCTATGTCCTCATTTCCATTATAGACATTTTCTCCCATGGCATCTTTTGCTCGCTCGTAAGAATCCCAAGCATCATACCCATCATGGGTTCTCATTACTGAACCACCTCTTGCTTTACCACATTGTTCTTTCTAGAGTACTGCTCTTGGAAATTATCTATAGTTCTGCAAATGTGTTAGTAGCAAACTGTTAGATGCATACATTAATATAAATCAAAACTACTTACCTTTTTCTTCTGGAAATTTCATAAAACAACAATTATGCTAAAACACAGAATTTTCCCTATTTCTTTTCAACCCTATGACTGCTGATAATCTGCTGAAATCCACTGAAAACCAACTGAAAACTATTTGAAAAACTGCTAAGAAATCCCTTCGAAAAACCCAAATTTCCTTAGGCCCTAATCGGACCTCATCCCAGCTATTCTTCCGATTCCACGGTGGTCAAAACAACTGCGCCTCCGATCTACATCGGCGAATAAATTGTCTGTTCATCGGTGGTTTGTTGTTTTATTCCTCTTTGACATTTCAGCGAGAAAATGACTAAAATCCCGCTCTGTACCGATGAGAAAACCATCTATCAATTGGGTGCACAGTCTCTTGAGCATCTGCAACATTAGAAAGTGTTCTTACTTCGGTCTCCATGGGCAAACATCTAGACTTCTGATCGGCGATGTCAACTACTACTCATCGAGAGTTTTGGCAGTTGAAACTTCTAAGTTCTTTCACTGTATCAGTGAGTAAGTTAACTTTTCATCGGGTGCATAGTCATTTGAGCAGCCACAACGACAAAAAAATATCTTCCTCTAGTCTCTGTGGTCATCTATCGACGAGTTGATGGTCTACTTCCTTCCATGTATCGGGCCTGCAATGGTCTATCATTCCGCAATGGTGGCCAACAATCCTGTTATAATTTTCGCGGACCAAAATTTGTCAATGGTCAAAACGACATTCTACTGTGGCATCGGACACTTAATCCTCTAGGCATCCGCAACGGCAGTTTCCATAAGCCCTAACTCTTCCGCAGTGTCAGCACTCCCAAGCACTTCACTCCATCGTAGTAGGTTATCAGATCTTGGAACCATTATACACTAACCACCTCAGCATTGGTGAGTGGAGAGACTAATACATCGATGGGATAGTTGTCCTAGCTTCCGCAACGGTGAGTGCTCGATCAACTAATTTCTGCCAACGCCCATCAGCAGTCTCATCAACCAACTTCCGCCGATGATTTCAACACTTAAACAAAATTTTCTTGGGTGTCCTACGCATCGGATGCTTAGTCCCTTTTGCTTCCGCAACGGCATACCACAATCTCCTTAAGTCTTCCGCAGCTGTAAGTCTATCAGTGATCAAAACCCCTAGGAGCTACGACATCGATGCTCGGATGCACTTTTGTCTTTTTGATCTCCACAACGATGACCGTTCAATAGACCTTACTCGATGACCGCATCATCTGATCATCGATGATGTGATCAACTAACCATCGCCAATGGCCGATGATTCCATGCCTTAGAAAAAAATTTAAAATTTTTCTCTTTTCAGTCTTCCTTCTCTCCATGTCATTGGCTCATCGATCGCTTATCTTCCACTGACTTTGTCGGCTCCATCTCCCACTAACAATAACACTTCGGCATCAGCCATAATCCAACAACACTTCGGCATCAGTGAGTGGAAGACTAAAGCATCGGCGGGTTAGTTTGATCAGCAGCCGCAATGGTGGCTCATCATCTTCGATCCTTTTTCGATCGACGGTCCAATCCGCTAATGCTTTCTGATTGAAAAATTGAGACATGATATCAGCCAGCATCGGTAGTCAGAGCTTCTCCCTGTCAGAATACTAGGGCTCTAGGCTTCCACAACGGCGAATGCACAAACTGAAGAAGAAACCCAAGGCTCTCTTCTTCTTAGTGGTGCTACCAATCCGATTCAACATAACCATGCAGGTTAGTATCCTGATTCGTATCATACTTGATTCCATACTCAACTGTATCCTTTAGGTACCTCACTGCATGGTTTGAAACCAGGTGAGCATGTCTTGGATCCATCAGGAACATCAATGAACAAATCATCTGACGATACATCGTGGCATCAATTATCTATGATGAAGCATCACTCAATAGCTTCAAGTTCGATGCCATAGGTGTGGTCATGGCCTTGCAGTCCATCATCCCGAATGTCTTTAGGAACTCCACTGCATACTTCCCTTGTCCAAGGGAGATTCCATTTGCATTCTACCACACCTCCATTCCTAGAAAGTAGTGGATCATACCCAAGTCTTTCATCTTGAACTCGATAGCAAGTCTCCTTCTTGCATCTTTAATGAGTTCCTCTTTACCTGTTAGGAACAATTCATCGACATATAATAGGAGCATCACTAGTATTTCATCTTCAACCTTGCAGCAAAGGTTGGAATCCTCTTTAATCTCAGTAAATCCTAGATCCATCAGTAATCTATCCATCCTATCATACCATGTCGAACCTCGGAATCTTCTACAGTCACTCCCTATGAAGTGGAGCATCATTCTCCCTCTACCTTTCGTACTTTATGTATTGAAACATTCTATACTGGAGTGACAAGTAGCTTCCTCTTCTACTAATATTTTATGTATCCATCTAGGGTCACTGGATACTAAGATCCTCTATATTGAACCTTTTCAAAAGTTCTTCTCGCACCCATCTGTGAGCTTGTCATCATCTATAGGATTTCATTTTCAACCTTGTAGCTAAGGTTAATATCTTCATCACTCTAGGTGATCTTCAATCTCCTCATGTATGTGTTATCCCATGGGTTCCTTCTGATCTTGTACAAGGCCTTCTTTAATTTGCACACATGAGTCTGCCTGTCATGTATCTCATCTCCTAGTGGCTACAATTGTATCTTCATAGTCTATGCCTTCTTTCTATGAGAAGCCTCATGCTACAAATCTTTCCTTGTATCCCACGATGTTGCCATCTACTGCATGCTGGATCTTGTAGGTCCATATGGAAGATACTACGGACTTCCCTTCAGGTCTCAATACCACATCTTATACATCATTCTTCTTGAGTTGGTGCACTCCTTCCCTTTCTTCTTGGCTATTTCTTCATAGCTGGAAGGTTCTGCATCAATGATGCCGCTCAATAGTGTCACATAATTTCATTATGACTAAGACCTCTTCTTTCTTTGATAGTATCGTCATATTATTCTTCATCTTGGATTATTAGAGTGAATCTTGAACTGCTGTCACTTGTTCTTTGGAACAAGTCTCATCCTTATTTTCTTGTAGGCGATTGTACGCTATCTTTCCTACAAGTCAAATGCACCAATTGTATGGTTAGAAAAATTTCATAAGGCATATTCATAATGGAAAATTCTTTATGCATAAATATATAATCATGCAACTATTTTAGCCAATACAACATTCATCCATATCTTACAGAAACTTTCTAAATGCCTTCCATCTCTACCATGACATCATTGAGATTGTGCACTAATCCAATATGTCAACAAAGAGGTTTCATTCTAGATACGTAGCAATGGAGAGTTGTATAACACCATGTGCTACTTACCCATCACATGCATATTAGTAGTATAGTGTCATTAATGCAAACATTCTATCATGCATAGCACCTCAACTGAATATAAACAAATGCATAACCAAATAATATCATGAAATGACAATTGAATACTTATCTTTATTTGTTTTGTGGGTAGTCTCCTTCTTAATCCTTCTACTTCATCATGTTCTACATTCATGACATCATCATTTCTTATCCAAATGCTAAGATGGATAAGAGGTTCTTCAACAATTGAGTCCTTCATATTCCTTATTGCTTGAGGGATCTTCTTTGAATCGTGAGAGATAGATCTTTAGTTTCTACCATCTTCTTTTCTCTTATTATGAGTCGAGTTTCTTCTTTTGTGCGCTCTTCCTAGAGTCTGCTGAAGGTAATCACTTCCTTCTTGTAGACATTCCTCGAATGAATGAATCCCATGATCCTGGGAGGCCATTCAAGGTGGTTATAACAATATCTTATTCTTCTTCAATTTCTTTGTCATTACATCGAACACTTCCTTTTGGTGTCTTCAAGGATGACACATGAGGGATAAGATGATCTTTAATAGAATCTGCAATGATTCTTTTGGCTTTATCCATAGCCTCATCTCCCTCTGGCTCCTAGACCTTTCTTAGTGAAATACTAATCCAAGTAAATTTCTTCAAGGGTCATAGAGGTCTTATACTTCCATACTTGAAATTTGTCAGCTTCACCAATGTGACGTCCCCGACCCTCCGACCAACGAAGAGGACGCTACTATACGTCAAATCATCCGGGTGTCTAGCCCCATGAACATGAACATGCATACATATAGTGCTGAAGCATGATACTTTAAATCATAAAACATATTATGAAGCATAATCATTCATTATACACAACGGAAGCAAAACATATCAATCAACACTTCATGCATATAAATATCATCATTTAACATGTATCTCATCATTCATGGAAGGTAAATATGATTGTAGACACAAGTTAGGCAAGAATACGTATCTTATAAAGATCTTGTTCCACGACCAACTACGTCGCTACAACGTTCCACCCAACCATAGGCCTGCGTGCTCCTTAATCTCTTAGCAACGCTGCCACCCCTGAGCTGGGCATGATTCCCCAAGGAATATGGAACTAATAGGCTTACAAGTAGCCAAGGATAACAACACCACTAGGGTACACTGTTCAGCCAAGCCAACACAGTTGGGTTTATCAGGCGAACACCAAATCAGCCAAGCTAACAAAGTTGGTTTTATCAGGCCATCCAGGAGTTGGGAAAGGCTAATGCTAAGATGGTGAGCTCATTGGAGAGATACACACACTGACACTAGAACCAGCCTAGCTTCTAGAACACCCACACACACGCAACACAAATAAATAAGCCCTTTCTCTGCAAGGCAGTCTCTCAGACCCTGATCTCCCTTCCAGTGCTATTCAAGGGTTGTGGAGAAGAAAGACAGATTAGTAGCTCTGTCTATGTGGTTCTCAATCCACCAGGTTTATCAAGCACCTCAGGCCCTCATTCCCCATTCCAATGTAGTCCAAGGACAAAACCACTGCATGCAAGCAGTCAAACGACTATTCAAGCTTTTACAGGGGAGAAACATAGTCGAATAGAATGTAGGAAATCACAGCAATCCTCAACCGATACCACCATAAAAAGGGCAAATACCACCAAGCAAATCATGGGCAACAACATCCCAATAAAACTATGAACCCATAGCACACAAATCCCACTGCAATCACTGGGAAAGCTCATACAGACCAGGAATGAGAAATACCAGACTCCCAATCTCTGCGTGAGAGACAAAATGCAACCCCCAGAACTATGGATGCAATTACAGCCACAATTTCAACGATGGAAATAACAGGACAATATGCTATCTAATAAACATGGAAAAAGACACAAAACTCTGCGTGAATCCCAGTAAAGAATCAATCTGTAGTCATCAAATCCGTGAGGCAGAAAGGGAACCGAACCCCCTGCAATGGAATGTGGAACCTTTTATCTCAGCTCGCCTGAGAGGAGACGAACAGACTTGCAATATGGTGAGTGGACAGAACAATAGATGCGTCATGGGGAGAGTGTGAGCGGGTGTGGGCATGGTGGTGGTTTTCCTTCCAGCCCATTGTCGCTCTAACTAACAATGGAATAATTAAGGGTGGTGGTGACACATGGCTTTCCCCCATGACTCAATGCCCAACATTTCCCTTTCCTTATCCTTCAGAATCATGCGCTTTCTCATTTTAGTTGTCGTGAACATAGATGGTTGGGTTATTTAATTAAAATGTGTGTTTACATGATGCCGCAATTAAATATATGTCGTATGTCATGATATCCATCGGTGAACATTCCCAAAATGGAAACACAACATAACCAAATCGATGGTGGGGCCTTGGCCTTTAGCTCCGCACCAAGATTATTTCCAATATACGTATCATGTATTTTTAATGTAAGTGGGGTTAAAAACAGGGTATTACAACCAATCTTGTTATCAAGCTGGTGTGATAGGTCATTTCAAAATGAGAACCTCAAATGTAAATAGCAAAAGATTATATCTTACCGATTTTAGGTGTCCGTCCTAGTTCCGGATCTAGCTAATCTAGGGTTTGTCAGAGAAACCCTAATTTTCAAAACTTGTAATATTTCAGATATTATTGGATAGAAATATGCACCTCCTCAAGGTGAGCTGAGCAGCATACTCATTTTCCCAAAACTGTGATCAGAACTGCAAAATATATGATCCCTAGTTTTATTCAATTTCTTCCGCATAATTTCCTGATATTATTTCTACAATATATCCAAAATTACTACTCCTCTACATATAACACTTTGCACTGAGGTATCCTCATTTGTCCTCTTTCTAACACCGTAGGTTTGAGAAGAATTGGTTTCACCAATTGGGACTTATGAGAGTTTCTCCAAGGTGACTTATTTCAGGACAATTGAGCATAGCGAACTTGTATAGACTGCCACGTGTCATTGTTTCACCATCAAGGTCAGAAACTTTTACCACAGAAATTAAAGTCAGTGTTGTATTTGAAACATCTTGCAAAAATTCATTTGGACTTTCGTAGCTCGAGAGATATCAATTTTCCCTAGGTGTCTGGTTTAGGGATGAATCCAAGGAGAGGCTGGAACCCTGATTTGCAGGAATCATATCTCCCAGAATAAAGTGAATCTGAGGCTGAAACGTTTACATAGAGTACATAAGGAATTTATCTTTGGCTTGTAAAAATTTTGGCTCCTAAGCCTTCTCCAATCTCTAGATATAGTGAATCCACCAAAATGACTAGTTTTAGTCTTTTAGGGTTTTCTGGTCTGGGGTCAAATTAGGGTTTGAATTTCCCAGAGTTTTACCCAACCAAAAATTTTGATCTTTTTCTCTAAATTTAGATTTTGAGGAGGAGATAAATCCTATGTTGATCTCACTCAAAAATTCCTCTTCTATGAAAATACCTAATTTCTTGCAATAGTGACAGGTCAAAAACTGAAAAATGGCCGGAATCAAATTCTGCTTCGACAAAAAGATGTGCCCTTCAATGGAGAGTTAGCCTAGCCTCCTTTTTCTAATGATCTATGAAGAGAGACCCAAAAAGTAAGAATCCCTAGCTTCTGCAACTGCACAGTGTTTTCTTCTTAGGTTAGCTCTGATACCATGTTATATTTTTATCATTTAATAAATATTATCTAGGATCTTATCTAAGAGAATAACATGCACAACAATAATCACAAGAGACAAGAGACATAAAGAGTTTTCCTAGGGGAAACCATAAAGGAGAAAATGCCACTATTTTCTCAGAGATAGAATGAGAACAAATGTAAAAAGTAAAACCCAAAGACATAAAGATGATCTCCGATAGTTTTTCTCTCTCTCACTTGTGCAAGCTCCTCTTCTCTCACTCATGAACTACATTTGAGTGAGTGTGTGTTTCAAATAGAGAGTCTCACTCTCTATTTATACTAGTTTTCCACTTGACAATTACTCACTAGGGCCGACCTCACTAGGAGAGTCTAATAACCCTAATACCCTTCAACTGTGGGGACTATTTCCCCGACTTATAAAGGATGGTTAACCTCAATGACTTTACATGACTTTATTATATTAATGACTTTCCCGATCGGAGGAACATCAGGGTACAATGAAATACAATATAAAATACACAAGTGAATACATTCTGAAGTTACAAATACATCAACACAAAGCAAGGAATGCATCATGGTGGTATATGCTGAATATAAAAAGGATACAATCTCTTTTATCCCTCAACTTAAAATATTTTCATAGAAAGAAGTGTGCAATTCAAAGAAGAAGTCATTCCAGATTTCGAACTAGCACTAGGGGAATGCTCATATCCTCCACCGCAAGATGATGTAAGTGATGAATATTTTCTGATATATCTGATTCTAATATGGATGAAGATGATTTTGATGATCATGTCTCACCCATTTGGCCCAAATGGGCTGAGAAAACCATAGAAGCAGCTGGGGATTTAGTTGGAAATCCATAGATCCTAGGAAGACTAGATCACAATTTAACAATGCTTCCTTTGCAATTGAAGTTGTTATTGATGAGAAATGATTCCTAATGGTTGGATATGGCCCTTAATCATATCAAGAAGCATAAATTGACCCAATATGGAAAACATCCATGCAAGAAGAATTCAACTCTCTGCAGGAAAATGAGACTTGGGAATTAGTTCCTTTGCCCCCCCAAATGGGTATATAGGACCAAAGTTGCTACTGATGGGTCTGATATAAATTATGATGCCATATTTTTTCCAAAGTATTCTCTAAAGTCCAAGGAGTGGACTATACATACATTTTCATCAGTTGCAAAGATGGACTATATCATGCTAGTTTTAGCCATTGTTGCATCCAAGCGCTAGGAGGTTCACCACATGGATGTCAAAAGTGCATTTCTTAATGGTGAGCTACATGATGATATACATGCAGAAACCTGAAGGTTTCCAAGAGGTTTCTTCTCTTGTATTCAGGTTAAATAAGTCTCTCTATGGCCTCAAACAAGCCTCAAGGGCTCAGTATGCCAAGATAGTCAAATTTTTGCTATCACTTGGCTTTGAAATATGAAAATCTGATCCTAATGTTTATTTTCAAAATATTGGTCATGTATTGCAGTTAATTTTACTCTATGTTTATGATATTTTTATTACAGGTAGTTGCATCAAATAACTTGGGTCAATCAAAGCCTCATTGCATAGTGAATTTTCAATGACTGATCTTGGATTGTTGAAACAATTTCTTGGTTTGGAAATTGAGCAATCTGAAAGAGAAATCAAGGTCAGCCAAAAAAAGTATGCTTCATACCTGTTATTGAAGTTTAATATGGTTGAATGTAAGGAATCCAAGTTCCCATTCCTTTCTAGTATCAAACTAGGTGAAGTTGGTGACTCTCCATTAGTGGACAACTCTTTGTATAGACAGCTAGTCGAGATTTTGTTGTATCTTACTCATTATCGACCTGATTTAGAATATTGTGTAGGTGTGGTAGCTATATATATGCATTTTCATAATGATATCCATCAGAAGGAATCCAATAGGATCCTTCATTATGTGCAAGGAACCAGGCACTTCGGGGTGCACTATGTTGTTGGTTATCCACTAGAACTAGTGGGATTTTCTGATTCTAATTGGGATGACGATCTTCATGACAAGATTTCCACTTCATTTTATATATTATTGATAGCACAAGGCCCCATATGTTTCTCAAGCAATAAACAACACACCATATCCCTTTATTTAGTTGAGGCCAAGTACAGAGGAGAAGTGAATGCAGCTACACAATGTGTGTGGTTAATGCAAGGCATTCTTCGGGAACTTGGAGTTGTATTTGATTCACCAACAATCATTTGGTGTGACAATCATAGTGCAATAAAGATTTCCACAAACCTAGTGTAGAGACAAAGGACCAAACACATTGAGATACGCATGCACTACATCATGAGCTTGGTGCATGATCAGGTGATAGCCTTGCAGTATTTCCCATCTGCAGAGTAAACTGCTGACATTTTCACCAAGTGTTTATTAGAGAAGACCTTCAACTATATGAGATATAGCATTAGAGGAAATTTCAACTCAAAATGGGCCTCCTAAAATGAATTAATAAAATAATAGTTAAAATAATAAAATAATATTTATTAATTTTGGAGGAAGAAAAGAAAAAAAACTACTTTTTTGTTTGTATTTTTGACATATCTCCCTGTGTTTTTACTCAAATTTCAATTGGGAGAGCTCGTTGGATGCGGAATTTAATTCTGCATCCAACAAGCTCTCCCGATTGAAATTTGAGTAAAAACATAGGGAGATATGTCAAAAATACAAACAAAAAAAAGTATTTTTTTTTATGACACCTATCCCCAAATTTATATTAAAAAAGAGTTTAAGACCTATATGGTATTTCAAATTTAAAGCAATTTCATTGGCTAACACATGATGACATGGAATTTGAATAAAAGTTAAAAGGCCCATTTTGAGTTGAAATTTCCTCTAATGTCTTGGAGTGGGTGATGCATGGGGATGGATACTATTCACTTTCATATTTTTGGATTCATGTCCATTTTTAGGGGAGGTTTTGTTCCCATGTGATTTTCCTCCCTACCTTGTTTTATGGGAAAATAAATTTTTTTGTTGTATGAGGTGACTTGAGCTTTTGTTGCCAGGGCCTCCATGATATTTTTGGTTAAGCGGTACTAAGTAAGGATTAAGGGGGGGTGTTAAAGTAATAATTCATCCTATTATCGTATTCTTATACCTTAGACACATTCATTTGCTTTTATGCAGTGTATTCTATGGTTTAGACTTATGGAAATTGGCAATTATGGCAGTTGAGGTGGTCCTAGTTGATCATTCTGCACATTTGAGGAACTCTAGGTTGATCATTATGACAACCCTAGAGCCCACATTGATTACAGTGAACCATCATGTGCTCCCCTTCCCCAATTTCATAGATTTGGTCCAACTTGAGGCGCTAGTGCTTGGTTTAGGTCATTTTTGGACTCTCTTGGGAATTTATTGATCACCTAGAGCCACTCCTACTCACACATGTGATAACCCACTCCTTTCACACCTTTGTTGATGTTCCAACATTCCTTTCCCATGTTCACACAAGGATTTGTGACCATTTGGGATGAGTTGGAGGCTCATTGGTCCACCTAGGGGGGTTTGAGGGCCAAATCTTAGGCTGCCACTTGTATGCATTCACATGTACTCCAAGGCCTCACGAGTTTTCCATATTGCACTATATACCTATTATAAACATAGTTACATATAATATCTAGTATTTACTTCATGCGTGTATGCAATTTCATACTTTTCAACTATTTTGTGCATGTTTTGTAAACAATAGTGAATTGTGAGAGTTTCTCTGGATTATAGATCCAGTTGTGTATCAATTCTCACATGCGGCCTTCAGTGCAAGTATTTTATTTTTATTTTTTTTAATTCCTTATGGGGCTTGACCCTCTCTAATATATTCTTCTATATATTCCATTTCCATTGATACAACTTTGAATTTGAATAAACGTGTGTCAGGAAGTTCTTCATCAATCCTGATAGGATCTTCTCCTATGCCTACTCTTGATAAACATTTGGGTCTGAAATTAGTCTTTCTAGGCCTGACAATTATTTCAAATTCAAATTCTTGAAAGAAAAGTAGCCATCTGCATAAGAAACCATGGTGAAGAGGCTTATTTACCAAATACTTGAGTGCTTGATGATCAATTTAGAATATAAAAGGATTAGCCAACAAATAACATCGGTAATTTTGTAACACAAAAATCATGCGTAGGGATTACTATTCTATTGTTTAATTGATCAATCATTCCTAGGGATTCCTTACTCAACTTCTTGCTAGCATATGCATTAGGATAGTCCATTTTGTCATATCTAGGTTTAGTAAGTATTGCACTGACTTTGATACTGGATGCGTTAATATGGACATGAAATTTGATCTCTCAATTTGGGAATCATAGTATTGGGGATTTGAATAGCTTTGTCTTGAGTAATTAAAATATTGTTGCACATTCTTATGACCATGTAAAGTCTTGATTCTCCTTTAGTAATTCTTCTAAGGGGTACATCATATAAGAATAATGTTTAATAAATTTTCGAAAGCAATTGGTGTGACCAACCATTATTCTAACATGTTTTGGGTTTACTAGTGGCTTTAGGTCAAGAGTGACTTTGATTTTTTTGTAGTTGACTTTAATCCTTTTATTGCAAACAAAATTTCCTAAAAGGATTCCTATTGGTGTTGAAAATATGCACTTTTTAATATTCAGGGATAGTTGTATTTGTCTGCAATTTTCTAGCATAAGTCAGAGTCATTGAACATGGTACCTTAGTGGTGAATATATTTTTCAAACGTCGAAGTAGACATCCATGATTTTGTATAAATATTCCTAAAATTATTTTAAAACTATTCTTGAGAATGCTACAGGTGCATTCTTTAGACCAAATGGAATAAATTTATAATCAACTGATCCAAATTCACAAACAAATGTTGTTTTATGTTGATCTTATTTAGCAACATGGAATTGGTTATATCCATAAAATATTTCAATGAGGAATAACATTCGTGACCCATGGCTACATTGATGATTTCATCGGTGAAGGGTGTAGAGAAAGGTTCAGTTAATGTCACTTTTTTTAATCCCCTGACATCAACATAGATACATAATTTTGTTGGGTCATGTTTCTTCATTTGCAAAACCATGGGGTTGGACCATTTATAATGATCCACTAGATAAATGATTCCAGTATCTAGAATATTTTCTTTTTTTCTTTACTATGTATTTATACTTCTTATAGGGAAATTTCTGAATAGGTTCAAAATACGTTTTTATGTCAATTTTCATTTCTCCCATATCTTGTACTAGACCCTTTAAATATTTATAATTTTTTGTGAATACATCTTGGTATTATTTTAACAAATTAGTGATTTTTGTTTGTTTGTTTATCTAACCAGTAGTCTCCTATTTTTCCATCTTTGGTCGGTCATCATTCAAAATATTGACTTCTTTCATTTTTGTGTGTGCATCTAGCCATTCTGGTGCCTTGTTTCATTGATTAGTTGATCTCCTTCTTTGAATTATGTAAAAGAAAGAGGGAATCCTTTTTTTCAGTAAGTATTTCTTGTTTAGTTTTTCCTTTTGTGGTGACTTTAATCAGATACTTTACGGGTTTTAATATGTGTGGATGATCTCTTTGCCAACTAAAGTTTTTCCTGACAGTTTTGTTGTTTTCGATTTCTAGTCAAGTCTACTGATGGACCGGTTTGAATATGATATTATTACATGTCAACTGTGGTCATTATGATATAGCCAATGAAACATTCCTTTTTGGTTTTATGTGTGGAAATTAATCTCAAGCTTAGATCATTTGAACTCACAAAAATTGCTTGAAAGCATGCATAGATTCACTCAAAAAAGGAGATTGTATATGGTGCATAACACAAAATTATATTGATCAAGTTTACATCAAGAAACCTTATGTAAAAATAGGATTTCCAAATATATAATTACATCTAATATTCGAATGCAAAAATATGTCATTCGAATAAGCACAAAAGCGGGCTTACTAAACTAGTCAAAATCCCCAATAGGTGAATAAAGCACTTTTATATTCTCATAAGAAGCTCATGAATAGGATGAATGAGTTGTTACAACTGATAAGTGAAGAAAAGTGGACAAAATCATGCTTTTAGGAGAGAAAAATAAGGAGGGTGAGTTCTGTAAAAAACAAGGCAGGTGCCTTAAAACTAGCTTTTACCTATTGCCTTAAAAGCTATTGTAAAATAAGGAAACTCTGGATAAGGAAGGAATGCACATTTGCTAAATTGAGAAGTCTGATGGGTTGTCAAAATATTATCTATAATCTTTCCAAAGTGCTCATGGAGGAATTTTAGGAAATTTTGACCACGAAAATGCAAGTGGATTCCAACTAGATAGTGTAAGACCTATGAATTTACCAAAATGAATAAATTTTATATCCTAAGTATGATAATGGGTTTTGATTATTCTAACACACCCTATTAAGACTTAATTATGTAAAATATCATAAATATATCAGATATGTAGGGCCTAGAAACAAGGCTTAGTCACACTTTACATACTTCTTATCCATACAAATCAAGTAAAGAGGCAAAACCATAAAGGGGGAAATCCTCCCTTAAACATGGACATGAAAAAAAATGTATGAAATATTGTCTTCAATCAGTATTCACCACATGATCATCTATCCCCAGCAGTGATTTTATATTGCTTAAATTCTTCTCATAAAACACCTTAGTGAAGATGGGTGCAACTTGCTCAGATGATGCACAATAATGCAGAGCAATGACCCCATCATGCACAAGCCCTTTGATGTAGTGCATATGGATATCTATGTGTTTGGTTTGATGCCTCAGGAATGTATCAGTTGATATTCAAATGGTACTTTTTTATCACAATATATTACTATAGAATTCTCATACTCGATCCCAAACTCTCCAAGTATACCCTACAACCACAAACATTGAGTTTCTACATTCACGGCTCCTCTGTATTCTGCCTCTATTGATGAAAGTGCAATGGAACTTTGTTTTTACTTGACCAGTTGATTATACCATATACAAGCATAAAAACGTATCCATAATTTGATCTTCTATCAGTGTTATCATCTGCCCAATCAGAGTCAGTAAAACCAACAAACTCTAGGTAAGATTTTGCAACATAGTGAATCCCATGAGTTCTTGTTCCTTGTACAAAGTTCAAGATTATTTTTGCTTCCCTCAAATGGATTTCATGAGGCTTATACATATTCCTAGAAGCCACATGCACTGCATAATATATATCAGGTTGATTATGAGTCAAATAAAGAAGACAACCAACCAGCTGCATATACAGAGTGTTGTTTACCAATGGAGTTGATTGCACTTTTTCACACTTAACTCCTAAAAGGAAATGAGTCTTGCTTGGATTGAAATCCTTCATGTTTAAATTTTTCATCAGTTATGAAGCATACTTGGACTGATGTACCTTTATTCCAATATCTTATTGATAAATCTCAAGCCCCAAAAGTTGGCTCAACAATCCCAAATCAGTCATGGAGAAAGCATCGTTCATTGCACCCTTCAAGGAGGAAATTTATTTATTAAAACTTCCTGTGATAAGAAGGTCATCAACATAAAAAACAACAATTATAATTGAACCATAAATCATCTTCAAATATACATTTGGATCATACTTACATCTACTATAGTTCACTGATAGCAAAAATCTATCAATCTTGGCATACCAAGCTCTGGGATCTTTTTTTATCCCATACAATGATTTATTCAACCTGCACACAAGAGATGGATTAGTAAAAAAAAATATAGATGATTCATATATATATATATATATATATATATATATATATATATATATATTCATATCTCCATGCAGAAAGTAACGTTTCGCATCCATGTGATGTACCTCCCACTACCTAGAAACCGTCACTGGCCAAAACTAGTCTTATGGAGTCCATCTTTGCCATTGGTGAAAAGGTATCATTGTATTAAATGCCTTGGACTTGGGAGAATACCTTGGCCACCGAAATTTCCTTATACTTCATAGGATATCCACCACTAATAAACATTTTCTTGAATACCCATTTTCACTTGACTAGCTTTCTCCATGATGGAAGATTGACTAGTTCCCATGTTTCATTCTTCTGGAGCGAATGGTATTCCTCCTTCATGATTGTTTCCCATATTGGATATTATGATGATTATTTGTGTGTATTTGTATATTATTCAACCATTAGATAACACTTTTCAGCAAAGAAAGGGCCCTTGACAGAAAGGGCACTCTCGAATTGAGATCTAGTCCTCCTAGGATCACTAGGATTCCCAGCTTGTTCCCTAGCTGAATGAATTGTATTTTCTTCCCACTTTGGACTTGTGGTGTGTTAGGAAATGAAATTAAATCATCATTATCATACATATCAGAATCATAAAAATTATCATCCTATTCACTTATAGTCAAAGGTGGAGAGGTGAAGAGGACTCTCCATTTTTTGTTGTTGGCATGGGCTCTTCTTCAAACTGGACACTCATTTCAATAACATCTCTTTGAGTCATTAGAGGAATTTTGGGGTCTAAAATGGGCCTCCTAAGGAAAATAATAAAATAATAGTTAAAATAATAAAATAATATTGATTAATTTTGGAGGAA